>APFE031105030.1:0-49164 GCA_000404065.3 Pinus taeda
CTCCACAACTGAAATAGGTTCAACCATGCCTTGTGCATGCTTGCCCAAACCTTTGCCTTCTTGATAGCCCATCTTAAACATTAATTTGGACCCCATACCTCTTGTATGTTTCTCAAAAGAACCAACACACTTTTCAGTTGAGGGAATTGAAGACATGTTTGAATGATTTACCTCATCCTCATGCATTTTCTTAGACAAAGCTTCTTGAGCTTGAAGGAGTTGTTTCTCCATGTCATGTAGTCTTTGGAGAATTATTTCCTTCTCATCCTTCATCGCCATAAATTGTGCATGAAGCTTAACACTTTCCCTTTAATCCTCAATGAGAATCTGCACCATGGCCTTCACCTTTAGGAACTCATTCTTCATGTTATCATTGAAGAATTTTGTGAAGGAGGAACTTTCACTTGTGGAAGAAGTTGACATTATGGAAATGGTCAATTAAACAAAATAAAATTCCAAATAAGATTTCTCAAAGCTTTCAATCAAATGACAAGCTTTAACCAATTGTCAAACAACAACCCTTTCTTATTCAAGCAACCTGGTAGCATCAACACTTGCAAGACAGTTACAAGATATTTGCACAAAAGCAATCAAAAGACAACTACACCATAGATTGACTGAAAGAGCATTTATCTACTTTGCAATTGTATAACAAGAGCATTTCGAAGGCTTCCTGGCTCGTTTCAGGCACTGTCTATAGCTTATTTGACTGCTTTTGATACAAAGAAACAACAACATAAAAAAAACATAACAGGTAATGTTGGTGATATGCTTTTAAGTATAATGAGCTGAAAGAAGATACAATCCTTGATAGAAGGACACGCACTTCAAGGAGGGGCAATGTAGATTATGCTCGGGTTGGTCTCAAAGGCAGCAAATCGAACAAGGCAAAGTGGATGGAGGTGGATAGAGTGATGGCGCTGTACCCTCACCTCTTTAAGAAGTAGTTGAAGGCTTTTGGGGTCCAAAAGCTTCCCAATGGGGAGGCGTGATCACGGGCTCATGTCCCAAGTGTCGAAAAATGCTCAAAATTGAAAGTGCTCAAAATTGGCTCGAACCTGAACGGCCGGCTAGAGCTCGTCCTCCCGATTCCGGCGCCGCAAACGGTTCGAAAACTGGTCGTCGTATGTAAAAGTTATGGCAAAAAACAAAAACGTCCAATGAGCTTTAATTTTTGGAATTTAAAAAAAATAAAAATTAAAAAGGAATATTCCATAGAATATTCCTTGGAATATTCCATGGGACGACCCAATCAGAGGCCGCCACGTGGCAAGCCCGGATGCCACTTCAAATTTAGATCAAGTTTGGTAACACACTTTTCAAAGGATATCATAGAGTTATCCAAAACAACAACATACCTCTGATACCAACTTGATCTGAATTTGAAACTACTTGAAAAAGGTTTGCAAGGTATTCAATTCAATATTAAACCTGTTTAAAATATTCCCATATCTTGCAGTAAAGAAACAAGTGAAATTTTCAGCTGTTCATGATCCATTCAAGCATAACAGAATTATTTCCTTTTACTGTTTAACACATCAAAATGAATTTGTTTTGCAAAATAAATCAACCAGAGATGCAAAAGAAGTTGATGAAGCAATTCACCTCTCCTGGGCTACGTCTGCTGGGTCCAAGGCCCCCAAATGGGTCAGTCCTCATTTTGATTAAATGCTCAAAATGGAATTACAGCTGAATATAAGTCTCTACTAGTGAAATAGACTGTAAAATCAGATTTAGAACACATGAATCCTTCAGGATTGACTGTTGGTTCACCTCCAATGGATACCTGCAACCTGAAACAGTCCTCACAATACTGGGACCTAGTGGCTCCTAGAACTTCCACGGCTCCAAAACCTGTGCAAATGACCTCTGATGGCAAAACGACCTATGCCAATGGCTTCAGCACGTCCAAAATACCCAAAAAAAAAAAAAAAAATCGTCCAAAACTGCCTTTCCTAGCCAAAGTTGTGGCCATTTAATGAAAACTGCCAGTTTCCCCTAAAATGACTCTAGCTAACTTTAGTGGAGCTCCGCCAAATCTGGACGGCCGCCAAATTTGGCGCCACCACAAAAAATTCCACCAATTGAACTGCAATTAACTGACGGTAAATGCTGCATGTGATCACGTGGACAGGTATCCTCGGATTTCGTTCCCGGCGGTTAGCTATTAGCCCCCGGTTTCTGGGGCGTGGTCATATGGTGGGGGAGGGCTGGCCCCCCAAATTTTCCCGCCCTGCAGATTTAAACTTTAAATACGTTCATTTTCCATTTGTTTTCAAATCCGTGTGCGGTGTTGTAATGGTAAAACTTTGGAGTTGTGGCGGTTAGGTCAGGGATTCAATCCACCACCCGCCATCAAAAAAATTTTAACATACGCCCCCAAGGATGCTTACGTCAGCTGAGGTCATCATGGGCCACGTGGCAGCCTCCAGGATTGCCACGTGGCAGCCTCTAATTTGGCCGTACCCACAGAATATTCCATGGAATATTCTAAGGAATATTCTATATAATATTCCTTTGTTAATCTTTTTTTGAAAATTCAAATTTTAAATGTCATTGGGCAATTTTGTGTTTGCCATAACTTTCACATACGGCGACCATTTTTCGAATCGTTTTCAGCGCCAAAATCGGGAGGATGAGCTCTATCCGGTCGTTTAGGTTCGAGCCAATTTTGAGCACTTTCAATTTTGAGCATTTTTCTACACTTGGGACATGAGCCCCTGATCACGCCTCCCCATTGGGAAGCTTTTGGACCCCAAAAGCCTTCAACTACCTGTTAAAGTGGTGAGGGTACAGCGCCCTCACTCTGTCCACCTCCATCCACTTTGCCTTGTTCGGTTTCCTTCCTTTGAGACCAACTCGAACATAATCTACATTGCCCCTCCTTGAAGTGCGTGTCCTTCTGTCAAGGATTTATCTTCTTTCAGCTCATCTAAATTTTCTGTCGAGAAATCTTCTATAGATGGCAGCTGAACATCGCTTTCATGATCAGTGATCAAAGGAGGTTCATACGAACGTAAGTTCTCCACATTAACAACAGAATACATTTGCATGTAGAAAGGCAAATATAATTGAAAAGCATTATTCCCAACCTTCTTGAGGATTTTGAATGGACCATAACGAATAGGCTTCAGCTTTTTACCTTCTCCTTGCATCCTTTCCTTACTTATGTACAGCCATACCTCATCCCCTTCTTGAAACTTGTGATTGACTCTATGCTTGTTGTGTCTTTCCTTGTACTTTCCTTGACTTTTCTCAAGCTGTTCTTGAATTCGCTGATGTATCTGCTGAATTCTTTCAATGAATGAACAAGCTTTGTCAACATCACTATGTCCCTCAAGTTTGGGATATGTTGGTATCAGAAAAATGCTCAAAATTTAAAGTGCTCAAAATTGGCTCAAACCTGAACGACCAGCTAGAGCTCATCCTCCCGATTCCGGCGCTGCAAATGGTTCGAAAAATGGTCGCCGTATGTGAAAGTTATGGCAAAAACAAAATCGTCCAATGACCTTTAATTTTTGGAATTTAAAAAAAAAATAAAAAAATTAAAAAGGAATATTCCATGGGACAGCCCAATCAGGGGACACCATGTGGCAAGCCAAGAGGCCGCAACGTGGCCCCAGATTACATCAGCGGACATGGCGCGTATGTTAAAATTTTTATGGTGGGGAGGGTGTATTCGAACCCCCGACCTTTCATATAACAAACACATGACTTACCGTTAGACCATGGGCGTCGAACTTGTGAAAAGGGCGGAGTTTTACTGTTTTAAATTTAAATGTTTGCAGAGCGGGAAAATTTGGGGGGACAGCCCTCCCCCACTATATGACCACGCCCCAGGAACCGGGGGCTAGCAGCTAACCGCCGGGCGCGAATTCCAAGGATAACCGTCGAGCCAACCAGCGTGGTCACATGCAGATTTGGTGGGCAGTTAAGTTTCAATTGGCGGATTTTTTGGAAGAGCGCCAAATTTGGCGGTCCCGCCATAATTGGCGGAGCTCCACTAAAGTTAGCTGGAGTCATTTTAGGGGAAACTGGCAGTTTTCATTAAATGGCCATAACTTTGGCTAGGAAAGGCGGTTTTGGACGATGTTTTTTTTTTTATTTTGGGTATTTTGGACGTTCTGAAGCCATTTCCACAGGTATTTTTGCCATCGGAGGTCATTTGCATAGGTTTTGGAGCGGTAAAAGTTCTAGGAGCCACTAGGGCCCAGTATTGTGAGAACTGTTTCAGGTTGCAGATATCCATTGGAGGTGAACCAACAGTCAATCCTGAAGGATTCATGTGTTCTAAATCCGATTTTACAGTCCATTTCACTTGTAGAGACTTCTATTCAACTGTAATTTCATTTTGAGCATTTAATCAAAACGAGGGCTGACCCATTTGGGAGCCTTCGACCCAGCAGACGTTGCCCAGGAGGGGTGAACTGCTTCATCAACTTCTTTTGCATCTGTGGTTGATTTATTTTGCAGAAAAAAATCATTTTGATGTGTTAAACAGTCAAAGGAAATATTTTTGCTATGCTTGAATGGATTATGAACAGCTGAAAACTTAATTTGTTTCTTTACTGCAAGACATGGGAATGTTTTAAACATGTTTAATACTGAATTGTATACCTTGCAAACCTTTTTCAAGTAGTTTCAAATTCAGATCAAGTATTGGGACATGAACCCCTGATATTGCTGGTATGAAATTACAGTTTAATAGAAGTCTCTATAAGTGAAATGGACTGTAAAGTCGGATTCAGAACACATGAATCCTTCACGATTGACTGTTGGTTCACCTCCAATGGATACCTGCAACCTGAAACAGTTCTCACAATACTGGGCCCTAGTGGCTCCTAGAACTTTCACGGCTCCAAAACCTTTGCAAATAACCTCTGATGGAAAAAATACCTGCGCCAATGGCTTCAGAATGTCTAAAATACCCAAAATCAAAAAACAAATCACCCAAAACTGCCTTTCCTAGCCAAAGTTATGGCCATTTAATGAAAACTGCGAGTTTCCCCTAAAATGACTCCAGCTAACTTTAGTGGAGCTCCGCCAATTATGGCGGGACCGCCAAATTTGGAGCTCCGCCAAAAAATCCGCCAAATGAAACTTAACTGCCCAACAAATCCGCATGTGACCACACTGGTTGGCTCGGCGGTTATCCTTGGAATTCGCGCCCGGCGGTTAGCTGCTAGCCCCCGGTTCCTGGGGCGTGGTCATATGGTGGGGGAGGGTTGGCCCTTAGGGGCTGGCTCCTCAAATTTTCCCGCTCTGCAAACATTTAAATTTAAAACAATAAAACTCCGCCCTTTTGACAAGTTCAGTGCCCATGGTCTAACGGTAAGTCATGTGTTTATTATATGAAAGGTCGGGGGTTCGAATCCACCCTCCCCACCATAAAAATTTTAACATACGCACCATGTCCGTTGATGTAATCAGGGGCCACGTGGTGGCGTCCGGGCTTGCCACGTGGCGGCCTCTGATTGGGTCGTCCCATGGAATATTCCAAGGAATATTCCGTGGAATATTCCTTTTTAATTTTTATTTTTTTTTAAATTCCAAAAATTAAAGGTCATTGGATGATTTTGTTTTTGCCATAACTTTCACATACGGCGACCATTTTTCGAACCGTTTGCGGCACCGGAATCGGGAGGATGGAGGTTTATTTTTTTTAATTTAAATGTTTGCAGAGAGAGAAAATTTGGGGGGCCAGCCCTCCCGCACCATATGACCACGCCGCAGGAACCGGGGGCTAGCAGCTAACCGCTGGGCGCGAATTCCAAGGATAACCACCGAGCCAACCAGCATGGTCACATGCGGATTTGGTGGGCAGTTAAGTTTCAGTTGGCGGATTTTTTTGTGGAGCGCCAAATTTGGCGGTCTCGCCATAATTGGTGGAGCTCCACTAAAGTTAGCTGGAGTCATTTTAGGGGAAACTGGCAGTTTTCATTAAATGGCCATAACTTTGGCTAGGAAAGGCGGTTTTGGACGATGTTTTTTTAGATTTTGGGTGTTTTGGACGTTCTGAAGCCATTGGCATAGGTATTTTTTCCATCATAGGTCATTTGCATAGGTTTTGGAGCCGTGAAAGTTCTAGGAGCCACTAGGGCCTAGTATTGTGAGAATTGTTTCAGGTTGCAGGTATCCATTGGAGGTGAACCAGCAGTCAATCCTAAAGGATCATGTGTTCTGAATCTGATTTTACAGTCCATTTCACTTGTAGAGACTTCTATTCAGCTGTAATTTCATTTTTATCATTTAGTCAAAATGAGGGCTGACCCATTTGGGAGCCTTGGACCTAGCAGACGTAGCCCAGGAGGGGTGAATTGCTTCATCAACTTCTTTTGCATCTGTGGTTGATTTATTTTGCAGAAAAAATTCATTTTTATGTGTTAAACAGTCAAAGGAAATATTTCTGCTATGCTTGAATGGATTATGAACAGCTGAAAACTTCATTTGTTTCTTTACTGCAAGACATGGGAATGTTTTAAACATGTTTAATACTGAATTGAATACCTTGCAAACCTTTTTCAAGTAGTTTCAAATTCAGATCAAAGGATCTGCCACATGCTCTGTCATCCGTGATTATCATCAATGCTTTAAAATCTAGATTCTTTGGAAGTGAAGTCACTCTGAACTTTGAAGCTCAGGATCTTGAACAATGGAGTCACCAGGCAGATGATTCAACTTTCTTGTGTCTAACTCCTGTCCACCATGAACAACTGGATCTAAGTTGTTGTCATTCTTTCCTAGGGAAGTTAGAGCTTTCTTCCATGACAACGGTGCCAATATGTTATCACTCCTTTAGATCTCCGAGGCTGAGGAAGAGTCCAACTGAGATAACCACAGACTAATCATTTGACTTGGTAGCTAGCCCTACCAAGTTGGAGAGGGCTCTCTCCAAAGGATCAAAACAAAGAGGGCTGGATAGATTAGGGTTTTACGCTAGATGTAAAATGTAGAGGGTTGTTAGATTTGAGTTTGGTTGAGTAGTCACAAGGATGAGTGAATTAGGTTAAAGAATGAACTAGGTCAGGGCAAAGTGAATGGGAATTACAGAGATCTGATGGGGCAAGGTTTGCAAGGTACTTTAAACTCAGTAGTATAATGATGAGATGGTTTAGACTAGTGAGATGCTAAAAAGAGCATGAGGGTCATGAATTCTTTTTAAACTAAAGAAAAGAAACAATATATGATGATTTTCCCAAAATAGAGCATACAAAGATGAATTCTGCTCATCACACATTGAAAATCAAACATAATTAGAGTGAAATGGATCATTAAAGGAACAAAACATTCACACATATGAAATTGAAGAAGAAACAAGATCAAAATACCATGCCACAGGAATCCCACCCAAAATAGCTGCAACTTCATCCAATATAGTCCATGCCAAAGTCTGAAAGCTATTAAAACATCCAAGAGAGTCCAACCTTTTCTTACTTCAAATGGTGAAGTACTTATACAAATTCTAAACTAAAATATCTTGATAAAAATCTCAAGATCTTTTTACAAATATCCTAAACTGTTTTGCACATATAGAAATGAAATGTAGGAAATTAAAAACTAATGTATCTACTTGGCACTATCATTATGGATTTTTTTAACAAGGAAGATAAATTTTATTGCAACTCTTAGTTGATGAGGTGGCTAACTGCCTTTGAACATTTTCCTCCCAAACTCCTGTAAAATGGGGTCCAGTCATCCGTTTGTATATCTCACTCCAGGATAGATCTATAAAAAATGAGAGAGGTTATTATATATAAATATATTCTTGAGATAAACCTCTCTCAATTTACCAAAATTCAGCTCCCTTTGTTCCTAATATTCTCGTCAAAAAGGTGACTGAAACAAGATTTTACACAGTTCGAAAAATAGGTTGTAAAGATGTACATGTATCTCTCATTTTATAATAGCCATGTAAATGTTGAAGTAGGTTACTGTACTTTGGCATCTTAGGAACACAAATTTCCTCCTTTTTTGCAAGAATAATATCTGATTGGCCACAATATGTTCTAAAAAATTATGGTGAAACAGGAAAATTTGGGAAAATATGTCTTCAAAGCGTCATCTGTATATCCCAAACCATAATTTCTGTTAGAAAAATAAGAGAGGTTTTTGTACATGCGGATGTTGGAAGAAACAACCTCTTTAATTTTCTAAAAATTCATCTTCATTGGTTTGGAAACCATGTTTTAAATCAGTGTGGCATATAGGAAAAATCATAGTTTCAACTGATCATGAGACATATGAATGATGTGCATGTGGGAGGTGACATGGAAGTTGGGGAATGGAGGGTAAAATAACCAGTTGTGCATGGGAAAAGGTCAAGGGAGGTATATGGAGTGTAGGTGAGTGAGGTTTTTTTACTAGGGCTACCATCAGTGAGTAAATTTTTGAATGAGGGCCTAGGTGGAATGACACAAATTTCTGAGCGAGACCCTAACATGAATATGAAAAGAGGAGTTTTGATCACTCATGGTGACCCTAATATGAATATGAAAAGAGGAGTTTTGATCACTTATTGCAGTATGCAAATACTGACTCTAACATCGGCCTCATTAAGGATGGTAGCTCCTTGGAGGTGTCAAGAACACCGTAGACGAAGTGCCCAACCATGTGGGCCAATACAGTGAAAAACTTACAACCAAACTAAACACTGAAAACACACACAATGCAAACTGTAAACTAGATGCTGAAGGATGCTTTTCCAACAAGCTTATTGCACACTTATCCTACACTAATCTATTGCAAAACCACTTAATCAAGTGATACTAGAGTGTCAAATCAACCAATCAAGCAGTTGTTGTAATGATGAGGTTGTTTGATGGTGCTTGAACCAGAACATAATTGGAAATTCTACCAACAATAAATACACATAATACCTCTGGCTCTATAAAAGGAAATTTGTTTTGTCATTCAACTTAAGAAAATATACCATATATGCTGCTATAGGATCATAGAAACCATATTCTATCTACTGCCCCACCTCATTAACATATACTCTCAGCTAGAGATTGTCACATCCTTGCTGTAAATCAAAACATCCTTCAATCCAACCATCCAAGGGCAACCTTACCTTTTCTTCTTTGGGAGGAGGGAGAGTTTCCAAGAACAATTTAGGATCTTGGAAATCATATGATTCAATTTGAACATCTAATAGTTCAATTTCATTTTCTAATCTTTCAACAACTGAACCAAGAAAACAATTTTTACCCTCAGGTGTGAGTTAGTTGGATTTCAAACAATGAAATACTAATGTTGAGAAATTCTGATCAATTTGAAATTTTGCTAACTCATTCCTTAAAGTTAGTAATATTTACCCAGATAAAGGATTTTCCACATACCATGTCATCAGTCATTATCATCAATGCTCTGAAATATGGATTCTTTGGTAGTGAAGTCGCTCTGAACTTTGAAGCTCGAGACCTTGAACAATGAAGTCGCTATGTGGATGATTCAACCTTCTTGTGTCCGATTGCTATCCACCATCAACAACCAGATCTAAGTCACTGTCGTTCTTTCCCAGGGAAGATAGAGCTTTCGTCCTCGACAACGGTGCTAGTATGTTATCACTCCTCTGGATCTCTAAGGCTGAGGAAGAGTCTAGATGAGGTAATCATAGACCAATGTTTTAACTTGGTAGCTAGCCCTACCAAGCCGGAGAGTGCTCTCTCGAAAGTATCATAGCTAAGAGGGGTTGTAAAGATTAGGGTTTTAGGCTGGATGTAAAATGTAGAGGGTTGTTGGATTTGATTTTGGTTGGGTACTCACAAGGATGAGTGAATTAGTTTAGAGAATGAACCAGGTCAGAGCAAAGTGAATCTGAATTGCAGACATCTGATGGGGCAAGTTAGGCAAGGCACTTTAAACTCAGTAGTATTGTGATGAGATGGTTTAGAATAGTGAGATGCTAAAAAGAGCATGAGGTTCATGAAATCTTTTTAAATTGAAGAAAATAAACAATCTATGATGATTTTCCAAAAACAAAGCATATAAAGATGAATTCTACTTATCACACCTTGAAAATCAAACATAATTAGAGTGAAATGGATCATGAAAGGAACAAAACATTCACACATATGAAACTGAATAAGAAACAAGATAGATATGTAAAGTATGAGAGAGGTTATTATGGATAAATATATTCTTGAGATAAAACTCTCTCAGTTTCCCAAAATTAAGCTCTAGATGTTCCCAATATTCTCTTTACAAAGGTGACTGAAACATGACTTTACACAGTCTAAAAAATATGATATAAAGATGTACATGTATCTCTCATTGTATAATACCTGTGTAAAATTTGAAGTAGGTTATTGTAATTTGGAATATTAGGAACATGGACCTCCTCCAGTTTCTCAAGATTCAGCTCTTATTGGCCACAATATGTTCTGCAAAATTATCGCTAAATAGAAAAATTTGCAAAAATATGTCTGCAAAGCATCTTCTGTATATCCCAATCCATAATAGCTATTATAAAACTAAGAGAGGTTTTTGTAAATGAGGATCTTTGAAGAAAAAACCAATTTTAGTTTCTGAAAATTCATCCTCATTGGTTTGGAAACCATGTTTGAAATCAATATGGCGTATAGGAAAAAACATAGTTTCAACTGATCATGAGACAAATGAATGATGTGGATGCGGGAGGTGACATGGAAGTTGAGGAATGGAGGGTAAAATAACCAGGAGTGCATGGGAAAAGGTCAAGGGAGGTAGATGGAGTGTATGTGAGTGATGTTTTTTTTACTAGGGCTACCATCAATGAGTAAATTTTTGAATGAGGACCTATGTGGAATGACAAACATTTCTGAGCGAGACCCTAATATGAATATGAAAAGGAGAGTTTTGATCACTGATGGTAGTATGAAAATACTAACTCTAATAAGGACAATAGAGGAATGGAGACAACCAAGCAAGGGAGAAGGCAAAGGTCCTAAGAAGGAACTGACAGTCTAGGTTGGTGCACAGAGAGAAGGAAGAACAAGTCAGAAGGGAGACGAGAGAACTGGAAAGGGTTGTTGTTGATGTTTTTACCATTGTTGTTGTGGAGCTATGAGAATGGATTTGTATCTATCATTCCATAAGCTTGTGTATTTGTTCTTTTAGAGTCTTGTATGTTGAACAAGAGGCCTTGAGCCTATTGTAATGTATTCACCACTCAGATTAATGATGAAGACTTTTATTGGGACCATCGTTTGTTACTATGTATGTTATTTTGGTTCTTTAAATTTTTTATGTATACACATATTTAAATAGTCTCTTTATTAAAACATGTATGTCCTGTTACGATATGAATTCCTTGTAGAATATTCAGTGTTCTCTCCTCTTGATTCTCTAATATTATTCTTCGCGATACTAGATTTCAACCCCCACTAACTAAGGTCACAGAACACCTTAGGTGAGACTCCTACTCATTCTAGGTAAGGTGAAAATGTTGGTGTTGTGCTAGAATACAATGGAGCCTTGTTGGCCCCTACACCGGAACCTAGGATCTTGACCCTGTTGCTATTTTTGGGCCAAAAAATGGTTCCTTTTCTGACACCTGAAATTTCAAAAGGGGGTTTAGAATATGGTATCGAGGATCTTCAAGAAATAATTGCAAAATTGGTGGAATGAGCAAGTGGAGTAGTTTGTTTTGTCAACAAGCTCAACTCCATTGACAAACTATTAGGAAGCTAAAGGAAGAAATCATGTATTCAGAGCTATCTAGTGATCAATATGAGATATTCTGGTGCAAGTTCCCAGAAGAACTTTACAACTAGTTGCGGAGATTGCAGGTGAAATGAAAGTACAGTGGTCAAAACCAGCCTACCCAACGTGACCAAATGTATGGTGTAAAAATTTCTTAGTGGAAGGTCATGTTTCTATAGAATGTCCAAGGTTGTGAGGCACAGATACCACATCTACACTAGTAGGACAACCTGGGCCTACAACCGCAACAAGAGTTGCACAAATAGGATCACAAGGTTTATACCTCGGGTGAAACCAATCATAGTACTGTGAGGTACGTAGGGAGTATGGACACCCCCCTCATATGTGTATGATACTACAAAAATAATCCAATGTTCTAAATAAAAGTTACTGTGAATTTTGTTCTTCAACAATTCACCATACCGACTAGTGTAGGACACTGGATGCTCTAGCTAATCGGTTAGACTGATCAACCTTCTGAGTTAATGAGACTCCTCGAGGGCGAGGAGGAGGAGGAACATGGAGTGGAAGGACAAGGGTCAGATGACAAGTTCATTGTTACAACTCTAATCAAGAAGGGAATGTTGTGTGGGATTTCCTACTACCAAGAAGACCATGGAGCTCTCAGTGCAGGGTCAACGCGCATGCAACAAAGGATTGTCCAGAACTAATTGCAATATGGGAAGAGTGAAACCGCTAGAGGGGAGTGAACTTAATTAATGCAGAGCCATTGTTGCCAGAGGTGGCCCCCATCTCAAATATAAATATAGTCACACAAGGAGGAAAAAAGACTGGCGCTGATTTGGGATCCATTGACTAGCCCAAGATTATAATACTGACATCCACAAAGCTCTCATATGACCCTAAGCAGTAGAAGCAATATTATGATGAATCCGCAAAAGTTTTCAAAAATATTGCAAGAGTTGGAGGGTTGCATAAGGAGCAGCCATAATATCTTAAAGTTAAGAGCCCATACCTACCATAGTCCACAGTTTGACCCATCGAAGAATAGTTCATAGTATTTCTGAAAATTGTGAACGACAACCAGATGTTGGGGTAATTGCGGAAGAGTCTGAAAGTGACCATCCCAGAAGAGGCAGTTTAGGGAGGACTCATCTCCTCTAACCTACCCAAAAGACACTATAGGAGCATATGGAGGAACAAGAAGAGAACCAGAAGAGAGTTCCATATTGATGCTCAAATTGCGAGGTTCCAGATTAAGGACACTATGTTGGATCTAGGCTTAGATATCAAAATTTTGACAAGGAAAACATGGGAAGCTATGGGAAAACCTCAACTGCATTTTTGGCCAATCCAGCTATGGATGGTGAATCAATACTGTATCCTTTCAATTGGGTGACTAGAAGACATGGAAGTGGATGTAGGGGGGTGAAGAGCCATGCAAACTTTGAATTAATATACATCATGGGGGACGAGGAACCCTACCCAACATTGCTCGGGATAGACTAGGCATTTGAGAACTATGCCATAATCAACTTGAAGAAGAAAATGATGAATTTTGAGGTAGAAGGGGTTAGGGTGATTCAAATTCTAGACCAATATCAGGGATCTATATTCATAGAACCAACAGATGACAGGGAAGATCCAGGATTGTTGGATCAAATGTATAGATTAACAACAGGAAGAAAGGAGGACTACATCAACCCAATAGTTCAAGGGTATATCAGCTCTTGGATCATTTAGGGTTTGGAGGTTGGCTCAAAAGTCTCTTAGGATGATTGGCAACAGGGTGGATATGAAGTCAACACTAGACATTGCACCACAATTTGTTGTATCAATTGGATTTGTACCGAGGTACAAGACTTCCCTATCTTTAATGGTATAGATTTAGTAAATTCATTTATCAATAGGATTGATGAAATTTTTATTGAAGAACACAAAGTACCTCTACTAAATGTCACATTACGAGTGACACCTACAAGGTGATGGGGAGTTCATCACAACTACCCTTGAGAATGGGAGAAGATAAAAATAACCATGGAAGAAATATTAAGATAAGTGGGGGAGTACCCTCAAGATTTCATCAAATACAGGGGCGATTTTGACACTTGACAACATTTGCAAAATTGTAAGGACAAATGGAATCAGGAAGGAGTTCCAAAGGAGTTGTGAGTGCACGGTTTTATACACACCTTGGGAACCTTTCCAAAAGCTTGGTATGTACAAGAAGAAATAAGGAGACAGATTGGAGATTGGGATAGTTTGGTTGATCAGTTTGTCAACAAATTTTCTTTCTTAGACAACGACAAGAGGCGGATTGAGGCGCTACAGGTTGTCATGTAGATTCTTCTCACAATGGGTCATCTAATGGAGGGGTGCATAAATCAAAAGACTTTAGAGCTTATCTATGAGTCTGAATATCATGAATCAGTAGCATGTGGGAAGGTGGACATAGAACGAGATGAAGATGATCTGGAGGAATTATGTCATTCATAATTCCATGAAAATGAAGGGGAAAGGGACATCAAGGATGGACCTACCATTGATGCTCCACATTTACTACCATTAAATTTGTGTAAACATAACGTTGGGACTAATGAAAAACCAAAGTTAGCCTCAATTGGAGATTATTGGGATAAGAAGACTACAAAGTAGATTTTTGATCTCCTGAGAGAATATGGAGACTCGTTCCCTTCATCTGTCGCAGAACTGAAGGGGATTGAAGGAGATCTAGGGGAGATGAAAATCATGCTAAAACCAGATGCAAAGCTAGTAAATCATTAACCATACATACTAAACCCGAGGGTTAAGGAGAAAGTGAAAAAAGAGATAAATAAGATGCTAGTAGCAGGGCTTATATTTCCGGTGGAGATGATAGAGTGGATAGGTCTGATTGTGATAGAAAAAAAGAAAGACGCTACAAAGATAAGGTCTTTGTGGACTACCGTAGTTTGAACTTTTCTTGTGTGCACGATCCTTTTGCTACACCATTCAGTGATGAAGTTCTAGATAATGTAGTAGGGAATGAAGCCTACTTTTTTTATAGATGGATTCTCTAGTTATCATCAAGTCAGGATCTCAGAGTAGCATAAGAATAAAACTACATTTACCATAGAATGGGGAATGCACCCATGGTGTTCTCAAGAATTTCCATTGCCGCCTTTAGATATTACATCCAAATATTACTAGAAGTATATATGGATGACTAGACGGTCTATAGTCTACTGAAGAAACACTCTAGTATGCTCAAAATCATGTTCGATTGATGTAGATAGCTACAAATCTCACTAAATTTGAATAAGTGATTATTTGAAGTCCCTTTTGGCATGCTTTTGGGCCACATAATGTTTAAAGAAGGAGTATGTGTAGATATTGCTAAGGTTGTGACAATCATGAATATTGACCTACCGATAAATGTAAAACAAATCAGATCTATCTTGGGATATACCAGGCACTATAGGAGGTTTATCCACAACCATTCCTTAATTACTGCACCTATGGAAAAGATATTAAGGAAGGTTGAATGATTCATGTGGATGGAAGAATGTGAGGCTACACTCAACATACTAAAAGAAAAACTAGTAAGTGCACCAATCCTAGCCTACCCCAACTAGAACAAACAATTCTATGTCCACATTGATGCATCAGGAATTTCTTTGGGTGTTGTTTTGGCTTAGCCAGGGGAAGGGAACCTCAACCACCCAATTTATATTTCCAGCAAAACATTGTCCACAACAGAATAACTATACCACAATTTAGCGGGAGGCATTGGCGATGGTATATTTGCTTAAAAAATTCAGACACTATTTGTTGGGAGGTCTGTTCAAGTTTTTGAGTAACCATTCTGCTTTCAAATATTTAGTGAACAAGCTTGTACTTGAAGCAAGAATTTGTAGGTGGTTGTTTTTATTCCAAGAATTCACATCTGAAGTAATTTTTAATCCTAGTTGATCGAATGTGGGACCTGATCACCTCTCATGGATGGAATCATGAGAAAGGGGAGGACCCCTTGATGATCAACTACCAGACATCTATCTATTCCTGAATGAAGCATTACCAGATTACCTAGAAGACATTGCAGCCTTTTTAGCTACAGGTAAATGTTCGGAATAAGACATAACTACACAGTGGAGACATATGGTCATCTAAGCTACTGATTATCAATTGATTGCAGGGAAACTATATAAATTGGGCCTTGATCAAGTGTTGCATAGATTTTTCCTTCACCATGAGAGACACAATGTACTATGGAAGTGTCACTCAGGAGTCTCAGGTGGACATGGTGGAGGAAATGCTACCTCAAGGACGTTATTGCAGGAAATACTATGGTGCTCAATGATTCTCAAAGATGTGAAGGAATATGCCAAAGGCTGTGATGTTTTCCAAAGGGTTGGGTGGTCATCACACCATGATTAACTACCATTGCAACTAGTACATGCACACCAGATATTTGAGAAATGGGTGGTCGACTTTATATGACCTATCAATCTGTTGGCGCGTCACTCTCACACCAGGTATATAATCACCACAATAGGGTACCTCACCAGATGGGCATAGGTAGCACCAGTTAAGGATTTTACTGTGGATACTTCCACCAGATTCATATTTGAGAACATCATATCTAGATTTGGGTGCCCTAGGAGTCTCACTAGTGATCAGGGGACCCACTTCATCAATGAAACAATTGCCTCCTTACTTCAAAACTTCATGATACAACACCACAGGAGAGACCTTCAACAATATATTGGACAAGGGTTTGACCAAGATATGCTCAACCAACTGGGATGATTGGGATGAGAGATTGTCAACGAAACTATGGGCATAGCACACAACTGTTAAGTGTTTACAGATGAATACACATTTCTAGCTTGTGTATGGATGAGAGGTTGTGGTACCAACTGAATTTTCTATTCCCAGCCTTTTCATAGCTCAGGCCACTCATATGATAGAGGAGAAATCAATTCAAAAGAGGTTAGATGAACTTTCAGAGCTCGACAAGGCTAGGTTTATAGAGGATTTCCATCAAATGGTCAAAAAGAAAAGGTAGAAGGCAGGGCATGACAGGCATATTAAGAGAAAATCATTCAAAAGGGGCAGACATGTTTTGCTGTACGATATCAAATTATTGAAGTTTCTCGAAAAGCTGCAGATGCATTGGTTAGGGTTATCTATTGTTGTGGAAGCAAATAAGTGAGGAGCTGTTAAACTACACAACTAGACATGGTATTTCTACTATGTTGGGTGAATGGTGCATGCCTGGAACCCTTCCACAAATCAAAAAATGTTACTCAGAATTCATTGGATCTCCAAAAGGAGTCATTTAGTTTGATCATCACTAGTCGTGTTAGTTTTTTTTTTTTCCTCACCAGTCAGTTCTTTACATTTCAAAATAAAAATTTCTTCAAGTCTCTTTTAGTTGAAAATTCTCTACTACCTCACCGCAACTAATTGTGGCCGGGGGGAAGTCACACATGTTAAGAGTCATTTCCGTAATAATTAGACAATAATGAAGGTGTCAGCCCAAATTTTCGTTAAATATTTCCCATTATAGAAATAATCAATTCCTAAGCATCTTGCATCATGATAACATAATTACCCATCAACTCCACCTTTCCTTTTCCTGTATTGCATCAATCGAGTCAGGTCTGGCTCAACTGATGATAAGATAATACAATTGACTATGCATAGGGAAAGTTGTAGTAGTAATTAGATAGGAGGTCTCACCAGAAACGTCGTGTCAAGCTGGTCTACTTAATCTGCATGACAATGCCAAATTCTTTAGAGTCTGAAGCCAAGGTGGCAGAGTCACTTAGTTTGCAATCTGTTTCTAAGTTCTTTCATTCCAAGATCAGATACCAGCCCCCTATATTTTGTGTCTATCAACGCCGCTTTGAGATGATGAAGACTATTGTATAAGTTCCAAAGTTAGGATTGGGTGAGAGAATTGTGATGAGGGAGCAGGTTTACGAAAAATATGATAAAGTTGTGTTGGTCGACAATGATCTCTTGGACTCCTTCTAGTTTCTCACCATGAAATGTGAAGTCTACATTGAATCAGACCGGAAGGAGGATGGGAGTGTAACAATCAATGTAAAAATTGACTTCAAAGGGATCCAGAGGTTCACCTTACTTAATTTGAGAAGTTTTCCTATGTTTGGGATGACAATGGCAGTAATGCAATGCACAAATTTACTAGCCAGTAGAATGCATGGAGGATCACTCTGGATTGATAAAGAATATCCAATTCATGTAGTGGACATTTAGAGGCCCACAGGTTTATCGGCAGGAGGAGACGTCGTTTCAACTGCATTTCAGATAAATTCCAAGCAAGCGAAGAAGACAGGGAATGAAGATTACTACAACAAGTATGATACAAAGAGAAGAGGAAAGGGAGCACAAATAGATCTTATCGACACCTCGAAAATCAATTTAGCATGCTACATTATTGTGGGGAAGTTGATGCGTCATTTTTCCAAGAATAAGTGCATGTTGGATACAATTTTAGCGATGGAGCTCTCTGTAGAAGGCACCAAACTGAATTGGTGTGATTTCCTTCTCAAGGAACTGTTCAAAGCTTGTGAATATGTATACAAGTGGTCAACTCATTTAATTTATGGATACCTTGTTGTTTCTCCAACAATGTGGAAATGGTGCCCACCAAAGGGTCAGGATCTAGCTCCCATCACATAATAATAACCTCTTTCCCTAAGGTAAGAACCCTCGAGAACTTCGAGGGACCCAAGCAACAAGGAAATAAATGAGGCTTCTTTCAGCAGGTGGTACAAGAAAATGATGGAAGTCGTCAAGATTGCAGAAAGGGTTTCAAGGTCCCTACTTGATGAATACTCGTCAAAAATTTTGTTTGATGTTAGTCATGGGAGAACTTGGGTGAGGCTGCATTGTGTGTGTTCACCTCCAAAACTTCTAGATGCAACCCAAAATTGTTATGATAACCGTTGAAGAATTCCACAAAAAGGGCTATTTGTGGCCCGGAATTACAAGGGAGATTCGAGAAGGCAAACACATCTAATTCTTCGATGGGATGGTACCCCAACCACTACCGAGAGAAATAGTTGCAGATTCTAGAAAATGCTTAGTCGATCAGGAGCTACAATCGATCATCAAACATCTTAAGAAACAAATGAGCTCCTTGAAGGAAACCATCGCCAACATAGGGGTCTCAATAGGTTCGGTTTCCACCTTTGCTGAGTTTCAAGGTTTAAGACAACATGATCCTTTGAAAATTTCTCCTCTAGTTGCTACACTATTGGTAGTAGGACCCCATTCATAGTTGAACCCTACCATCCCAAAACCCCGTGACTCAAAGCTACCAAACCTCCCATTAGGGCAAAAAAAATAGCAATCAACCCCTGTTAGCCACATTGTAGATATCATCATTGAAGAGCCCCAATACCATACTGCCTTGCCCATCATTGAATAAATTTCACCCTCCACTTCAGTTGTTTCACCTAGTTCGCGCAACCCATCACCGCATATAACATCCACATCCACCACCATTTCAGACATTATACCCTCTAGGACACTGTTGGGAATGGAGATGGACATGGAGGTTGACTTTGTTGTCCAGTCCATCACGTTAGTCTCCAGTGAAGAAGTCGTCACTACTTCCATGATGTATTTATTTCCAGATTCAGGTCCACTATTGAGCACAGGACCAATCATTACCCAACCACTCACCACCACTATCAACCAAATATCACTGCCACTTCATTTGTTTCCTTCAATTCCACCACTCCTTATTTCCATCCAAACCACTCCTCCATCGCCTGAACCATCACAACAAGCTACCTATCCCCATGGAAACTCAGAAAAGTTTATTGCTAATGAGAAGCCTTTGTAGATTCAAATACTAGATCCCTCCACTATGCACTAGGATGATCTCTAGGGCTAGTCCTCAGCCCAATTATTTAATTTTATTCAACTAGTTGCACAAAGAGCCATAGCGTTGCACAAAGATTTAACTGTCGAACATGAAAAAAAACAAGAACAAATTTCCACAATCATAGTAGAACATGATCATCTTTGCCAAGATAAGAAATAACTTCAAGGGAAACTAGAGAAGATCATTTCAAAATTCCAGGTACTATGGCTTTCAATTTCTAATGTTGTGACAAATGCCCCAGAAACCTTTTCAGCTTGCACATTGGTTGAATGTTGCGACCATATTTAGAACTTGTGCCACTATTTAATATCTTCCAACCGAGAACTCAAGAAAACTCTTGCTACATAAGAAGTGCATTGCCAGACCCTACCACGACATATGCAAATGAAATAGAATAGAAGATAACCAACACAACATCCCTAAAAGACTCCATTGTTAATTTTGTGAATGAGGCATACACTCTCCTGCAACAAGTTCATGATTGGTTGGGCTGCCTTGCGAATAAGAACCAACTAGTGTACCCCCTCCTCAGCCCAATCAATCAACTTCTCAATGATTCCAAGAAAACTAAAGACAAAGACGAATGGAAGATGAAGAGGGTAGAGATAGATGCTCTGGAGTCTCACATTCAAAATATAGAAGATGAATCAGCCAAGACAAAGCATATATTTTGAGACCTCTAACCCCTATCTCAAACACACCTAGAGACATTGCACAAGTTAAGTGATGACATCAATACACAGTGGACTTCCTTTTTTATGACATGGCCAACCCAACCGATGTCTGACCCAACATCTGAGTTCCTCGAACAAGCATTTGCAATCAAATCACTATGGAAGGCAATACTCAATGAGTATACCCAATTTCACCAGGCAACCATTGATTATGTCCCTAAATTGGGGCCTTCATTTATTAAGAGACCATCCAAGAGAAACACCAATAGAAGCATCAACAACACCAACAATAGCAAAAGTATCAGCAAGACCAATGGTGCTGAAGAAAGATTGACTCAGGGACGAGTCAATGGATTGTGGTTAGGACCTATTGGGGCCTTTGTTTTTGGAGGAATTAAGAAGTTTTGGAGAAAATTCAAAAGGCTAGTGACAGGTGGAGGAAATGGTCATTGGAGAGTTGCAGGAATAACAGTAGGGAAAAATGAAGGAACTTACAAAAGATTGACAGTTGTGGAGGGACGATGGGAAGGAGTAGATATAGTCGAGTGGGAAAAGAGCAAGAAAATCCAATGAATGACGAAAATAGAGCAAGGGAGAAGGTGGAAAGCCTAAGAAGGAACTAACAGTCTAGATCGGAGTGCAAAGAGAAGGAAGAACAATTCAAAAGTAAAAAAAGAGAACCAAAAATGGTTGTTGTTGATGTTGTTGTGGAGTTATGAGAATGGATTTATATCTTTCATTCTATAATCTTGTGTATTGTTCTGTTAGATTCTTGTCTCTTGAGAAAGAGGCCTTGAGCTTGATTTAATGTATTCAACACTTAGATTACTAATGAATACTGTTATTGGGACCATTGTGTGTTAGTCGTATGTTATTATGGTTCTTTAAATTTTTTGTGTATGCACATATTTAAGTAGTCTCTCTATTATAGCATGTATGGCCTATTGCGATCTAACTTCCTTGTAGAATGATTCAATATTCTCTTCTCTCGGTCCTATAATCTAATTCTCCCTGATACTAGATTTCAACCCCATTTAAATAAGGTCGTGTCACGCCTCGGGTGAGACTCCTTAGTCATTCTAGGTAAGGTGAAAATGGAAACATTGTGCTAAACTAAAGTGGAGCCTTATTGGCCCTTGCGCCCAAACCCGAGGTCTTGACCCTATTACTATTTCTGTGCCAACATACACGCATAGAGCTTAACCTACTATGTATATATCACTGTCACCTCTTAACTTTTTATGAACCCTAGGTTGATAATTAAAATTGGTAGCCTTGGGAGTAGCAACTCTTATGTTGCAATACTGGGGCTCATCACCAACTTGTTCCTTATCACAATGAATTAGGCAAGAATCAGGAGGGTTTGAAACAAATGTCAGTGTACTCTCTCCAAAAAAAAAAAAATTAGAGTACAAGGAGTGGTGCATATTGGTTAATAGAAGATGAAAATATTCACTCAAAGAAACATTACTTGGATCGTAAGCCTTCAAAAATGAGTTTTCATCTAGCAGGATGATGTTGATAAGAGGATCTCTAGAGGAAACCCTAACCTGACCTAGTTCAAGGATCTCATCAAGATCGTGGGAACATGACATAACCATCAGTGAAAATTGAAGTGTATCAACTTTCTAAGAAGTCCCTGAACTTTCAAAATGGGGATCATCAAATTTTGGTGGCTTGGCCATATCGACACGTGAATATGAATAACTATCATCAACAGCATCAGTAAAGACATTATTGATAAGATGACAATCATTAAAGTCACTAATTTGATCAGATTTGGCATCTAACTCATGAGACTCTTCAAAGATTAATACTGTTGATGAATCGAAGAGAGGGTTTCCTTAAGATTTTTGAGATGTAGAATCTTCCTCTCCACCTAAAAAAAAATAAAATTGAAAAGATAAAGAACAAGGGATTCCATAATTTCTTATTTTGATTGTGAGGAAACACAATTATGCATATGAATGCAATCAGAACCAATGGGACAAAGATTTAAAGGGTATGGAGAAATTCCTAGTGTAGTAGACCCATCAAATAAATCAGGGTATGAAACAAGAAACAAATCAGGGGAAGAGACATAAATTCCTACCAAATTTGGTTCATGACTCAAATCTTGCACATTAGTGTTGACTTCTGCAAGTAGCGGATCAACATATGCGCTATGCTTCAAAAACTAAATTGAACACCTAACCTTTATCTAAGAGAAATATTTGTGCTAGTGTCATGGATGAAGGAGAATGTAAAGGACCCATAGAAGAATCACTTCCAACCAAATCTGATTCAAGAGTTTTATTTAGCATCAAAATATTCACCCATGTATTATGTTCCATGGAATTGATTGCACAATGAGTATTAGTTGAGGGAGGGACTAGATCATTGTAAGTAAGTGAATGAGGGAGCATATTTTGAGGAGATTCAGGAGTAGTTTCTGGAAGATGTTTAATGGGCTCAAGTTGGATCACATTAACTAGGAGGGGTGTTTCATCAACTTGGCTTTTAGGTTGTCCAATTTCCAAAGTGTAACACCCCCTCCTCCCAGGTCCACCCGAGCAACCGACCAGCCGGGGTAACCATGCGATGAGAGAGGTCACTATAAAGGATTTAACTTCCTCGGTGACCTTAAGGAAATGGAATCGACGAAACATATCAAACAAACCCATCCACATCAACAACAACACCCTAGGAGACATGTCAGCCACTCAAACATCCTCTCTGTGAGTCCCACTGAAGTTTTAAGCCTTTTAACTCCTGGTCTCATGCTATAGGAAAGAAAACATCTAGAAGCCAAAGTCTTTCTCACAAGCCTATGTGCTAGTGCCCCTGGATTCTTTTCAGCAGGCCTGTGTCAGCGTCCCCAATATTTGAGCCACTTTTCTAGCCCAGAGTCCTAGCCTCTCCACAGAACTTGTTACAAAATCAAGAACCCATCAAAGATATTATGACAAGACAAAAAAATAAAATATCAAGCTCAGGACTAGGCCTGAGCATCCCCAACTGGGACTGACATTCTATCAAACACTTGGCATCAATGCAACCTATAGGTCTAAGATACAATACAAAGCATAAATGACTGAAAGAACTTGTGAAATATAACTAGAAGGATCGCCTCCTTCTCCATTTATTTGTTATAACATCAATTAGGTCTTGCATCCATCCATTTAACAATTACAAGTAAATACATGAAATAACCATGACATGAACCAATCATATAACCATGCTTATAACCAACATTAAAGCATGTAAATATAAGAAATATGGCAGCCATCAAATCCACATACAAACAAGTGAAAAAGTAATAACTTAGCTTTTATTAATCATAGGAAAATTTGACCAAGTTCGGGACTTCCACGTACCACCTAACCATAGACATGGCTGAACCAAGTCTCTCTTTCAGCCTGTAACACCCATGCCATATTCCAAGCATGATTATGGGATCTCATAGAACAACAAATCCAAGAACAGCCAAGGGAATCTAGAGGTTAAACCACCTCCACCCTCACTAAACTATGATTGCACCAAAATCAGTGCTTCGATCACAACCGAACCGAACTTGGAATGCCATCCAGAATCCATCACTATCCTTTAGGAGTTTTTGTATCCCTGTCTCTCAGGCTTTACCGCAATCCAATCCCAGGTCATTGGGCCCTAAACTAAGACCATTCTCTTAGGATTTACTGAAATCCAAGATCACTAGGTCCTAAATTGAGACTTCTCCCTTAGGCTTTATTGTGTATCTCGCCAAAATTGGTCAAAGGGATTCCTACGCCTTTGGGAATGGAACTTGAGACCAACTCCACCCAGGATTCCGAAATCCATCTAGCAAACGAAAGCTCAAAAACCAAAATAAACATCCCAACACCATGGCATCTAGAAAAATGCAAGGCTAGGCTGAAAATCATTGTCATAACCCAACAAAACCATGCCACCAATAATAAGAGAACCATACACCAACATGCAAAGCCATGCATTTCCAAACTAGCTAGGAAATCAAACATGCAAAAGGTTATCTACAAGTATTCCTATTGAAGCTACTTGATCCTGCTTTTCCTTCCTTGATCCTTTCTTTCCTTCCTTCTCCTTTTCTTGCTTTCCCTTCCTTAATCCAATGCTAGAGTGCTCCAAGAAAACTCTAAGTGACCAAGAGTGGGAGAGAGAGACAAAATAATGATAGAGCTCCAAAATTCAGCTGAAAAAGGTTAGCAATTGATCCTTAGAAGCCTTTTTATGAATGAGGCCTCTAATTTCTTCATTTTCCATTATTTTCCTTCAATTTCCTCCTCACATGCAACCTGTGATCTTTCACCTTAATTTTCTCCTAATTTCCTTTATTTTCATAGATAAATGTGCCAAAAATGCCTTTTTTCCTTTTAATGCCTTTTCCTTAGCCTTTGCCAATTTTCCTCAACCAAAACACACATCCAGTGATTCCCACCAGGATATCTTTTCCCAACATTCAACTTTGAATAGGCGTCCCTTAACTGTGGTCTTATTTTTCCTTTATTAACTTTTATTACATGGAACTTTCAACATGGCTATTGCAAACCCCCCCCCTTGGGGAACGCCATCATCAGTGTGAAACCACACCATGACCTCAAAAATACCACTGAAAAACAAACATAATGCCCATGGATATTTATAACTTAGCTCGTTGTAGTATTTACAATGAAAGACCTGCTCAAAAGAAAAACATCATGACAACATGACAATATAACAACAATAATAACATGAGACCCATACCTCATATTGGAGATTTATAGCTTAGCTCATGGTGGTATTTACATCCATTTACATATACATATACCAAAACATCAACAAAACATATGCCAAACTTATACCAACATCAAACCAAAACTTCTTTGCCTCAATTGGAAAACAATGAAGGATACAAGGCCCAGATTTGATCCACCATCTCCCATGTAGCTTCTTTAGGTCTAAAGTGCTTCCATTGCACTTTAAAATTCTCTATGGCTCTATTCCTAAGCATGAGATGTTTCTGCTACAATATGCACTCAGGCTCCAGTTGGAACTCTCATTCTTCCTCCACCTACAATACAAACCAACCAATAACATGATCAACATCCTTTATATACTTCTTAAGCAATGAAATATGGAAAAGATCATGAAATTTCACTATTGTAGGTAGTGCAGGTCGATATGCCACTGGTCCAACCCTCTTAAGGATCTCGAAAGGCCCACAATATTGTGGCACCAACTAGGCACATGAACCAATCCTCAAAGATATTTTCTTGGGCTTGATGTGAAAATACACATGCTCCCCAACCCGAAACTCCTTGAATACCCTGTGCTGATCCACATAACTCTTTTGTATATCCTTTGCTGCCTTTGGATTCTTCTTTATAGCCTACATTTCCTGCTCCATGTTCGCCAACATATCAGTCCAATAAGTACCCTATTCACTGGATCACTCCAGCTGATGGGAGTGTTACAACTCTGCCGATACAATGCCTCGAAAGGACTCATCCTCAATGACTTTTGATAACCATTATTGTATGAAAACTCAACCAATGGAAGATACTCCTCCCATTTCCTCTGTTGGTGCATTGTGTACATCCTCAACATATCCTCCAAGATCTTGTTGACCCTCTCTATCTGTCCATCTATCTGTGGATGATAAGTTGTACTGAAGACAACCGTTGTACCCAAATCTACAAACAACTCCTTCCAAAACTTGGAAGTGAAATCTGCATCCCTGTCCGACACAATGCTCTTTGGAACACCATTCAATCTCACTATCTCTATGATGAAAACCTATGCTACCTCACTACTTGAATATGTAGTCTTCACTAGAATCAAGTGAGCTACCTTTCTCAACTTGTCAACCACGACCATAATAGAATTATGTTGCCTCACCATCCTCAAAAGAACTGTAATGAAATTCATGGAAATGACCTCCCATTTTCATTCCAGAATCACTAAAGGATGCAGTAAACCACCTGGATGCTTACATTCCACCTTTACCTGTTAACAATCTAAACATCTAGCCATGAACTCTGTCATTTCCTTCTTCAGATTTGGCCAATAGTAGAACCTCTTCACTGTCGTCAATGTCTTTTGATATCCTGGATTACCGGAGTATGGATTGATGTGAAACTCCCTCAAGATAATATTTTTGAGCTCACTATAATTCGACACATAGATCATGTCTCTAAAACTCACCAAACCATCTGCCATGAGATGATAGTCTACATCCCAATCACCTGCACCTGTACCTTTACTCTCTTGTAACCTGTTCATAATCACCATGTTTTTGTCATCCCATTGTCCTTCCTGTAAGATCTTATCATGTAACTCTATCCCATAGGAGCTCACAGTTTCTATATGATTTACATGTACCTTCCTGCTAAGAGAAGTTACAACTCAGTTCTCATTCCCTTTGATGTATCTAATATCAAACTCAAACTCACTAAGGGTATCCAACCATCTTGCTTTCTTGGAATTCAGATTCGGCTAATCAAACAAATATCTCAACCCAGTATGATCTCTCATCAATGTAAACCTCCTTCCAAGAAGATAATGCCTCAACATCTTCAATGCATGTATAATCATTGCTACCTCAAGATCACGTGTTGGATATATTTTCTCGTGCTCATTCAATTTACAAGACTCATAGAACATTACTTGTCATTCTTACATGAGAGCTCCTCCATGTCCTCTCTTGCAAGCATCTGTACATACTACAAACTCCTTGTCCAGATCCATAATATTTAGCACTGGTGCATGTGTCAACTACTTAAGCTGCTAAAAACTAGCCTCATACCACTCTGTCCATTCAAACTTCTTACCTTTCCACTGCAATGATGTGATAAGATATGCAATGCGTGAGAATTTCTTGATGAACCTCCTTTAGTAACCTACCAATCCCATGAATGATCTCACATCATCCACATTCTTAGGAGCTTCCCACTCCATGATAGCCCTTATCTTTTCTGGATCCACTACTATGCAATCCTTGGAGACAACGTGCCCCAAGTAATGTACCTTAGTTTGAAAGAATATGCACTTGCTAAGTTTATCATACAACTGATGCTCTCTTGGAAATATCAACACCACTACTAAATGCTCGACATGCTATCCTCATTCTTAAAATATACCAATATGTCATCAATGAATACAATAACAAACTTGTCCAGATAAGGATGCAACACACGAATCATCAAACCTGTAAATGTAGTTGTAGAATTAGTTAAACCGAATGGAATAACAACAAACTCATAATGCCCATACCTGGTCCCGAACTCAGTCTTGAAGATATCCTCTTCGTTGAAGTGTACTTGATGGTATCCTAATCTCAAGTCGATCTTAGAGAACACTGTTGCTCCCTTCAACTGATTAAAATCATCAATCCTCGAAAAAGGGTATCTGTTATTGATGGTCACTTTGTTCAACTGCCTGTAGTCAATGCACAATCTAAGAGTACCATATTTCTTCTTCACGAACAACACTGGTGCACCCCAAGGTGATACACTCGACCTAATGTACCCCTTGTCCAACATTTTCTTCAGTTGCAACTTTAACTCAACCAACTCAGGTGTGCTCATGTTGTAAAGTGCTTTTGATGTTGGAGCTTCCCCTAGAACCAACTCAATAAAAAATTCTACCTCCTTGTGAGCTGGAAACTCTGTAATGTCCTTAGGAAATACATCCTGAAACTGATGCAAAATTGGGTACCTGCTTAACACATCGGCATCCTCAACCTCCTTACCCTTGTCACTAGAAATGTGTAGTGCAAACATCACACAACCTTTTATGCAGCTATCCTTAGCTCGCATAGCAGTAATCACCCTCACTGATGTAGGCTTGTCCTTCCCTTGCAAAGTCCTCTTTTCCCCACTATCATGCACACACTCAATGGATCTATCGAAGCAATCCACTTTGGTCTTGTGAAGGTATATCCAATCCATACCCAAAAGCATACTATATGATCCCAATGGAAATACATTCAAATGTGCTACTATAGGAATACCAATTAACTCAAATGTGTAAGCTCTTACCCAATTGTGAACTCACTTCTTTATACCTGTAGCTAATTGTACCAACCAAGATTTTGCATGAACTTATTTTCTTAAACCACACTTATCCACTAGGTCAGGATTAATATAACTACAGTTAGATTCAAGATCAATCAAAATAGAAACAACTTGATCACAAAGCTTACTATGCATTTCAATAATCGATGCCTGATGATCTACCTGCCTGTTGTCCACATCGGCATAGATCTAAGGAATGCTATGACCAACATCACCAATTGTATGCGGCTCCTGAACATTGTATATCTGGGGTCTACTATCACTCTGATACTGTGGACAATCCCTCTTATGATGATCCTTACCACATATCCAACACTACAATTGTTCCCTACCATCACCTCTAGCTTGCTGCTCTCCACTTCCCTTCTCAGTTGTATTGAATCTCTTGTAAGAAACTACATTTTATTTCTCACTTGCATCTTGAAGTCTTCCTCTATTTGGTGGCCATTTTCCTTTATTTTTTCCATTTCTACTCAAGTCATGCTTAGGCATAACTTTGTGCTTTGACTACTCATAACAATGTTTCAACTTTCAGATGGCATCCTCCAATGATCTAGGCTCATCAAACTCAATCCGATCTTTGTATGCAACTGGAAGTCCATTGATGAATTTATGAATTGTGGCCTTCTCCTCCATGAGATAAGGCACATATCTCAACAACTCCAAAAATTTGCTAGTATACTCCTCATATGTCATAGAACCCATCCGCAACTCATAAAACTACTTAGCCCTGTCATCATAGTACCTCTATGACAAGTACTTATTCTTGAAGAGCCTTTCAAATGCATGCCAAGTCAAATATTACTTGTGTATACCTTTGACATTCTTCATGTCTTCCCACCAAATTTCTACTTTACCTTTGAGAATTAAAGTGGCTATCTTTTCTTTCATGTTTTTTGAATAATCCAATCAGAAGAATTTCTTCATACCAAGAAACCATGCCTCTGCATCTTGTGATTTCTTCATCTCTCCATCAAGGTAGGTGGATTTTCTTTCTTAAATTCATCTGAAAAGTATCCACTATAACTCCTCCTATGAGGATGATAACGATGATGATCATGATGCTTGTTAGAACCAGAACTAGAATAGTACCTGTGTCTATCACCTCTCCTATCTGGAGTGTCCAACATCCTTCCATATCTAATCATGTTAGATCTATCTGATCTGTGTCTACTAGGAGACATACTACCATATGCCTCATTAGTTTTTTCCTCATGTCCATGGATGATCTGAAGTGGTCCCTGTCACTGCAAATCTAACAAACTCTAAAGTAGCATCACATTCACCTCTACTTGTTTCTCTTGTGCCTACATGATTTTGTCATTGTCTGCTTTGAAACTCCTTATTTCTTCCTTTAGGCTTCTCAATGTATCTACCAAATCAGAAGAGTGCCCCACACAACACTGGGCATCTGATGCATAGGGAGATTCTATGTAGTCTACCACCTTGCTAGCTTTCTGATCTCTTTCCTGCAAGGCATACTATGTCAACTAAACCAAATTACAATAACCCAATGTAGCTTAGCATAATTCGGGGAGGATACCTTGTTTGCAATATCATCAAATCAGTTTGATACATTTATAGCATAATCATAACAAAATATAGACATATATCGAAGAAGTGTACCAACACATAAACCTTATTCTAGCTAGGGTCCAATCATCAATGCAAGGCCATATCAACAATGCATGTTATGACCTCATGCATGACAACAACCATTACTCCAATGTACACATTGCCACATGCAACTATCAACATGCATAAACAATGCCTAATCAGCTACACGTGCATAAACACATGTAGTCGAGCATAAGTGATCAATTCTTGTAATCAACCTACAACACTGATACATGTAATCAAAACATTCAAGAATGCACTTGACATACAAGGATCTATTCAAGCAACATATAATCAACATGTAAGCGACATATAACCATATACAACCAGTCATATACTCATGACGATGCATTCCACAAAATCACATCAAGCTCCTCATGATAAGCTTATTACAACCATGATCAACATGATCTAATGCAACAAGCACATGGAATGAAAGTGTAATAGAGACACATGCAACTTACATGCATGCATGACAAACACCTTCACCCAAGGAGAGTGCAACCATGCTCAGATACCACTCTATAACATCCCCTCCTCCTAGGTCCACCCAAGCAACCGACTAGCCGAGGTAAAAATGCGACGAGAAAGGTCACTAAAGGATTCAACTTCCTTGTTGACCTTAAGGAAATAGAATTGAAAGAACATATCAAACAAACCCATCCACATCAGCAAAAACACCCTAGGAGACATGTCAGTCACTCAGACATCTTGCCCCTAAGTCCCATTGATTTTTTAAGCCTTTTAACTCATGTTCACTCTCATTCTATAGGAAATATAACGTCCAAAAGCCAAGGTCTCTCTCACAGGCCTATGTGCCAATGCCCTTGGACTCTTTTCAGTAGACCTGTTCCAGTGTCCCCAAGATTTGAGCCACTTCTCCCCAGAATCCTGATCTTTGCCTAGAACTTGTTACAAACTCTAGAATCCATCAAATACATGATGACAAGATAAACAAATCAAAAATCAACCTCTAAACTAGGCCTAAGCATCCCCAACCGAGGTTGACATTCTGTCAAAAAGTTGGCATTAATGCAACCTACAGGTCTAGGATACGAGACATAACATAAATGAATGAAAGAATGTATGAAACATAACTAGAAGGATCACCTCCTTCTCCATTTAAGTGTTATAACATCAATTAGGTCTTGCATCCATCCATTTAACAATTACAAGTAAATACATGAAATAACCATGAAATGAACCAGTCCTGTAACCATGCTTATAACTAGCATTAAACCATGTAAATATCAAAGACATGACAACCATCAAATCCACATATAAACAAGTGAAAAAATACGAGAATATAGCTTTTATTAAGCATAGGAAAATATGACCAGGTTGGGGACTTCCATGTACCACCCATCCATAGACATGGCCGAACCAAATTTCTATTTAAGATAGTCACCCCTGTGCCATATTCCAAGCATGAATGTTGGATCTGATTGAACAAAAAATCTAATAACAACCAATGGAATCCAGAGGTTAAACCACCTCCACCCTCACTAAACCGTGATCACACCAAAACCGGTGCTCTGATAACAACCGAACCGAACTTGGAATGCCATCCAAAATCCATCACCATCGTTGAGGAATTTCTATCTCCTTGTCTCTCAAGCTTTACCACAATCCAATCCTAGATCACTAGGCCCTAAGCCAAGACCAGTCTCTCAGGATTTACTGTAATCCAAACCTAGATCATTAGGCCTTAAACCAATACTTCTCCCTTAGGCTTTACTGGGTATCTTGCCAAAAGCGGTCAAGGGATTCCTAGGCCTTTGGGAATGGAACTTGAGACCACATCCACCCCGAATTCCGAAATCCATCTGGAAAACCAAAGCTCAAAAAACAAAATAAACATCCCAACATAATGGCATCTAGAAAAAGTCAAGGCTAGGCTGAAAACCATTGTCATAACCCGACTAAACCATGCCACCAATAACAAGAGAACCATACCCCGACATGCAAAACCATGAATGTCCAAGCAAGCTAGGAAATCACACATGCAAAAGGTTACTTGCAATATTCCTGTTGAAGCTTCTTGATCCTACTTTTACTTCCTTGATCCTTTCTTTCCTTCCTTTTCCTTTGCTTGCTTTCCCTTCCTTGATCCAAAGCTAGAGTGCTCCAAGAAAATGCTAAGTGACGAAGAGTAAGAGAGAGAGAGAATAATGAGAGAGCTCCAAACTTGAACTGACAAAAGGTTAGCAACTGATCCTCAGAAACATTTTTATGATGAGGCCTCTAATTTTTTCATTTTCCATTATTTTCCTTCAATTTCCTACTCACATGCAACCTGTGACCTTTCACCTTACTTTCTCCTAATTTCATTTATTTTCATAAATAAGTGTGCCAAAAATGCCTTTTTTCCTTTTAATTCCTTTGCCAATTTTCCTTAGCCAAAACACACATCTAGTGATGCCCACTGGGATATCATTTCCCAACATTAAGCTTAGAATAAGTGTCCCTAAACTGTGGTCTTATTTTTCCTTTATTAACTTTTATTGCATGGAATTTTCACTAGGGTTGTTACACAAAGGATGTATGGGATTTTTAGAAGTAAGAAAACTTGGTTCATTTCCCTCCAAACACTCTTCATCACCTAAAATGTTAATGACAAAAATTTCATTAGGTAATGAAATTAAAGGAAGATGTGGAATTTCATAGGTGGTAATTTTGTCCTCAGAGGCTTGATACTTTTCTCAAATCATAGAACTTATAAAGACATGATTAGGGATAAGACCTGGTTGATTTCTAACTTGTTGATTACTAGAATCATCACCAGAATTATGATTCATTTCATATTCAAAATGTTACAAAGAAATACAAACCAATCGCCGAAATTTTTTAATCAAATACATTCAATCCATGTCCCTTTCAGGAAATTGATAACAAAGATGGACAAACCTATCGACAAAATATTCCAAAGATTCACATGGTTTCAATATAAGCTCATTTATCTTCTTAAATAGACTTTGCCAATCATACATGTCGAAAGAATGATGAATTTCCTTCATGAACTACTCGAAAGAATGATGAATTTCCTTAATGAACTACTCGAAAGAATGGATAGATGCAATTGGTAATGTTTTGAAGCATTCCTTAACGCGACCTCCAAGCGTAGGGATGAAAATTCTGCAAGTATCATCTTCATAATGTACTTCATTAGAAACAAGAAATTGAAGAAATTGACATATGTGTTCAAACACAGACATTCCACTCTCACCATTAAACTTATTATGCTACAAGTGATGAACTAATTCCACGGGGATTGAAAGATTAAGACTATTAGAAAAAAAACTTGGAAAAGATTTGGGACATAGCCATTTACATATATGAAGCTAAAATAAAGGCTCCAATGGATTAGCTTGTCATCTGGTGCTCCTCCTAGCACCAAAAATTTGTTTATAGGGGAAAATGTCCCGCTAATAGCTAGGGGGTTCCCTTGGTGTGAATTCCCAATTATACCTCACACTATTTGGGATATGAGCCCCATATCGTATGTAGGCTAAGCTGCCATCATGTCAGTTTCACTCTTGGGTGTCAAATGTGGAGATGTTAGAGAAAGACATAGGAAGAAATGCATGGATAGTGGGAATGAGGCCAACCCACGATTGATAACCTGCAGAACAAGATACGGGAATGTAGAATCTAAACAATAAGAATCATGCCACATGAAGGATTAGTGAGATAAAACCATCTCATACATACGTGAAGAGGAAAGATGCTAGAGGTTAACTGCAAATAAGTTCACAATAAGTTATTAGTATTGCATGGAATATGAAAGCAAAGATTCAAAGTAGACAGGCAAGCCATAAGCTACAAATGAGTTCATTAACATATTTCCCACATGAAAGCACACATAAAAACAAGATGGAAATTAAGGAAAGCCAATACAACCCCCATTAAGATGCACAAGAATCCATGTCGAAAGTGAAGAACTTCTCATTACCATGCTACAAATTGTAGTACATATTCAACAAGTCAATCGAGGCACAGTAGTGGAACATGGGCTCTAGATACCATCTTCCAAAGCACAACCCTAGCCTCACCACAAAATCACTCTACTAGCAGCCAAGAGTTGAGTGCATCTAGCTCCTTAAGCACAAATCAGCCATCTAATGATATTCTTAGCTCAAGTGCTAAAAGTCCCCCCTCATTCATGTTGTACTTCTAAGATAGTAGTAGGTCAGCTACCAATGCCAGAGCATCTAAAATAATTGTTTTGGGGGTTTTCGGTTTTAATTTTTGGAAGACCAATGAATGAAGACAGATGTAGAATTGAAATACTTAATACTTTGGGTTATATTAATATCTTAGCAAAGCGCTGCTATAAGACTTTACATAGTGATATAGATAAAAAATAGTGGTGAGAAGAAGATAGAAAATAATATGATTATCACAGTTTCCAGACTATAAAACAGAATAATCATAAGTAGGAAAACCTTCTAAACTATGTTCCAAAGGTTCAAGGAAGTATACTTAAGCTTACACAAGATGCTGATGATTTATTGATTAGAGGGGATTAGCTAAACAGACAGCTCACTAATCTATTCTCTTCATAGATGATCACTTCAGGAGCTTATAGGAATAAATTGAGACACAATTCTTCTTACCTAGATATCTCTATAAGTCATAAGCATATGAAGAAAAACATAATGATTGATAACTGGAAAAACTTACAGGATAACACAAACTATGTAAAACCAAATTCAGAATCCTGTGCTTTGTATTAAGGTTCCAGAAAGTCTGAGTACATCAAGTGTCTAGAAAAGCTTCCTTCAAAGGTGGCTTCCAGGTTCAAAGTAGAATTACTAGTCAAGACTTAACAAGTAATGAACAATGAATCTTGAACTTCAAACCATTAATAACTCAAAAAGAGAGTTATTTATACAATAATGAAACTTAAGAAAATATCCTAAAATTGATTAAGATTTATTCTAGGAAAGGAAAGATCTTCATACAAGAAGATAGGGGTAGCTATTGAACTGCTTTTTGTTGTCCCTTTTATTCAGGTTGTGCTGGCTTTGTTATCTGATATTTTTCCCTTTAAGCTACTAAATTGTTTGTATCCTTCACGTTGGTTGATTTCTTCATTTGATCTTTCATCTGATACTCTTTAAACTCTGTGAATATCCTTTGACCATGTTGAGTAACCTTTATTGTTTCTTTTTACTTATACTGTGCATTTCAGGTTTTTTTTACTGTGTTTTTCAACAGTAATATCTTTATATTTGTCTTCAAATTGTATACAGGTTTTTTTCTTTGTAAGCCTGGAACAAGTGTTTTTACCTGCAAAACAAAGAAATTGTTAAGAAAAACATAGGTGACAGGAGGTCTTCAATGGATTTATAGAGCTTAAAGGGATATTGGAAGGAGTTCAGAGCATATCAGAAGGTAAAATGATGGTTTTATGGGTTGCAAAGGCTTATGGAGGCTTCGCTGTGTAAAATAGGCAAAACAGAGCAAAATGGTGATTTTTGCATTTAAACGGAGAAAAGACTTTCTTTTTGAAATATTGGGCAAAGTGAAGAATGGCTATTTTGTCATTATGCGGGAGGCAGTTTTGGTTTTCATCGCACCACTTTATGGAGCGCGGGCGGTTTTGGGAGGGGTCACCTGAAATATTATGAGCCTAACATATAGCAAAGGGAGGTCGGTGGAATACCACTTTTTGGGTGGGTAATGGCTGTACAGAGAGACAACCCGAAATCACTATGGGTCGTTGGATTTGAATGCATTATATTGGACGGTGGAGGAGTACAAGAGTAGTACAGAGGGGCCCAATGACTAATTATGGTGGTGTGGGGCTTTATTATTGGTTAAAACTAAGATTAGCAGTGTTTTTATGGTTAAACGAAGGTTTAGGTTGATTCTTTGTTTAAATCATTAAAAACACTTTAACAAATAAATCCTTTGCAAAACACATATGGCGGACTTGAAATAATATAAATGTTAGCAGATAATGATATCGAGTCCGAGTTCATTGCATATTGCAATCGGAGTTTAGCGAAGGATGACCCATCGCAAAGGAATGTGATAGGGGCCGGACGTGACGTAGAAATAAATCATATATGATATGTGATTGGATCTGGGTCCCAATCGCATATCGGATATCGCAATGGCAAAGGGTTATTGGTTTAGTCAAGATTTGCGATGGAGGCAGATGCGATATAGCTATGAAATATGATATTATTGTGTCGGCTTCGGGTCCATCGCAATTGCATATCACAATGCGGGGAGAGTGTATGCACGTTGAAAGGTTTGCGATGCGATATTTCATAGAATACATAGTTTTATTATAAAACTTATGGTTTCGGGGTATTTTATAAAGGGATTTAATAATATATAGGAAAAGGGAATTTAGGGGTTTAATACTATAGTTAGCGTTAATATGAAATATGAGGGAAAAGGGGAAATACACTAAGTATTATTCTTTTCATGAGTTAATTTGCTTTTTCATATATGCATTAGTACACAGGGTAAACACCCTTTTGTGTGTTTTTCGGGTAAAAGGGGATTTAACATGAAGTTTTCACTTTTCTTACGCAAAAAGGATTTTGACCTTAGGAAAATGGGTTTTTATGGAAAATGAATGGATATGAATGTATGAAGGTGGGAAGGGGAAACTAGTGAATATAGGGATGAATGGAGATGAATGGGAAGTTAGTTAATTTATCTTGTAGACCTTCATTTTCTTTGTGTAATTGCATCATGGACATAGAAACATATGGTAAAACATGATAAATGTACATTTTTCCAATGAATCATCAAACTTCTGCAACCTTTCTTCTACTTACCCTTTGCTTATCCTCTCTTTTTTTCTTCACTTAATGGGTGCATTTAAGCTAGCAAACACTTTTCCTTCCTTTTTATTTTACAAAAGAAAACTATTTAATTCTAACCTTATAACCTCCAAGGGCTCAGATTAAATTGACGAGCACTTTATTATTCTCTGCCTAACTACTGATCTGCCAAGATTAAACATTTTTGCTAGATATTTATTCTCTAAATATGACATCAAATTTAAAGCATGAAGCAATCAAGATTAAACTATTTGAATATCATGGGTTGTGGCATTTATGACAAGTTGCACACAACCATTATTTTGCAGAAACAATAGTAGTGACATTTAGACTTGCTCACTTTCAGAGTTTATTTCTTTTCTTTCTTTTTCTAACCTAACATTTGCTTTTTGTCTTTATTTTTTAGGACATCTAACCTAACATTTTCTTTGATATGGACATCATTATCAAGATATTTTCAAAAACATTTTATTCACTATTGTTATGTCCATATCTTAACTTAGCATTTTTTTAAAAACATTTTTTATTCTTTTGACTATTTTATTCTACCTTATCAAAACCAAAAAATGCTACAACATTGGCTCCATCTAAGGACTGCTTTCTCTTGTAGAATGCAGAGAACCTACAGATCCATGTGCCTTCTCCTTGGGCTATGGTGTCTGTTATGTTCCTATACCAATAGGGGTCATAATTTTTGAATAACTGAGGTTAAATCAGTAATATGTACATACCTTTGCTTTCTGCAATTGTTTTCCATATTCAAAAAATCCAAAAAAATTTAAAAATGTAAAGAGGGTATGTCCTAAAAGAAAAATCAAAAGACAAAAAGAATAAAAAAGGTCAAAAATATTAAAAAATGAACCCCAAGAAAGAAAAAGAACATGAAAGTGTGCAAGACAAAATGCCACTATTATTTGCTTTTGATGCAGAATAAAAGATTGTGTGCAGCTATTTACCGTTGCCACAATCCATGGATGGTCAAGATGTTTAAACTTGGCTATTTCATGTTTTCAATTTTATGCTTAGACATAAAAAATAAAATCTAACCAAACTATTTAATCTTGGTAGATAAGTAGATAGGTAGAGTAAATAAAAGGAGCTCAACTATTTAATCTGAGCCCTTGGATGTAATAAGGTTAGATTTAGATAGATTTCTATTGTTAAAGAAAAGAAAAGTTTTGATAAAGGGTTTTCCAGCGTAAGTGCACCTTAATAAAGAGAAGAAAAATGGTAGGATGAGTAGATGGGTAAGTAGTTGAATGGTTGCAGAATTGTGATGATTGATTAGATAAGATCATATCATTTACCTTCATCATCAAATTTCTAAAGTATGGATGAAAAGTGAGCATGTATCAAATCCACAACGTCAAATTGATTAACCTCCCTCACTCATTACACTTTTCACTTAACTAATTTCCAAGAAAAGTCTTAAGTACCTAAAATCTTAAGTCTAAGGGGCTTAGAGAATTTCTCTGACTTCTAGAGGGACCATAACCTCGACCTAATGAATTATAGACCTTAAGTACAAAAAATCCACTCTTAAACATTTTCCCCTCTTCAATCCCCCTCATTCCCCTCATAAAACCCTTTTCCTAAGGTTTAAACTCTATTTTCCTAAGAGAAAGCAATTACTCCCATGTAAACACTTTTTCCTAAAAAACCCTCAAAAAATTACCTTTTTAGCCTAAGTTACAATGTGTTTATTAAAAGCAAATGAATTAGATACATTACACTTAGTGCTAAAACCCATAATCCACCATATTCACATTAATTTCTAACAATTTTATATATATTAAATCCCAAAAAGAAATATAAATCCTTCCCGTATATAGTTATAAATAAAACCCTTATACTAATATCCCATCCCGAAGTTTGAAACATAAACTTTATAAATAAAACCCTAACAAACAACATAAATTAATCAATTTGCGATTAATTAAAAAGTCAAACCCATTAACCAATCAAATCATGCCCGAGGCATTAACCCCGCCTTAATCCATCATTTAATTAAAACCACCGTGCTTAAACATTCGCCAGGCTCCTCCATTAAAATTCATATCAAAACTCCACCCCGATCACCGTATAATCAGGCTCTGTTTGATCCAATGGTGGATGATCATTTTGAGCGACCTCCGAAGTCCGACCTTTACTTGCCTGATATGGGTGGTTTCCTGTTGGGCCTCGATGCTACGTGGCGCCCGATGAATGGCATCAGGCGACCTTCCCCCAAAACCAATCTAGCCTAAAAATGGTGCAATAAACCCGCTTACCACTAGTCCAATGCATGCCAAAATGGCCATTGTTCACCCCACTAAATGACAAAGCCATCTAATGTTCAGTTCACACCATATTTTAAAAATTTTCCTGTTAAAATTCAAACCCCAAGAACCCAAGTTTTCTCACCCTTCGCCCATTCTACTGTGTAAACTTATGAAACCCTTCTGCTCCACTTGAAGCCTCTGCTAACCAATTCAAGCATGATTTACCTCCCGAAATCACTTTGGACTCACTCCATAGACCTATAAAGCTCGATAAAGCCATTAATGACCCTCCCTGTTAACCCAACATTTTCCTAACAAGTTTGTTTTATTTTACAGGTGATCAAAAGACCGCAGCCTTGGATAAACAATCTTAATACTAGTCATAATACCTATTTACTCTGAGATTGTTATCAATTCTATTCAAACGAAGATGGAAAATAAACATACAGTTAAAATTCAAAGCAAAGGAAACATGAAATTGAATGATTTGTTGTTGAAATAGACAGTAAAAACCTAATACATACAATGAAGGTAAAAGGACACAGTAAAGAACAATCAAAGTGTATCAGGGTTAAAGAGTATCCGATTGAACACCAAGTCAAGTAAATCAGCTAGCATGAAGGTAAATAGCAGGGAAGACAATTACAAAGCATACAGATTCATGTCAAAGTGAAGACAGATAAAAAAACAGAGCACTAAAAGTAAACAGTAAAAGTAAACATGGAGGCATAAAAGGTTAAATAGAGATGAAAACAATTTCACCAGTAACAATGAATTTTATCCAAAGTAAAAGTGAAAAACAGTTAAAAGAAATTTAAAGTTAAAAGATGAAATCAGAGGAGAAACGATACAATCTTCAGAAATTTCCTGTTTAAGTCATAGTTTTGTAGAAACTATTGTGACCAATGAAAGATGTATTTTGAGATACTAGAGGTAGTTTGTGTTCCTAAAAGGCTAATATACAAAAAACTATCTCACTTTTTACACAAAAATTACCAAAAGGGAGATAAGTGCATGTCTTCACAGCCTAGTTTTCAGTTTGTGCAAAGTCCTGTTTTTGACATCGTTTCTTAGAGAATACTATGAATATATGGAACTAAATTTTGGGAAACTGAGAGAGGTTTATCTCAATAACATAATTATCTACAAAAACCTCTTTCATTGTTTACATATTTATCTTGGATTGAGATATACAAGCCTATCAGTGGACCCTAATTTTGCAGAATTTCTGGGGCAAAATGCACAAAGGAAGGAGGCAATTAGTGACTTGGAAGCCTCATCATCACTTAAGAGATGCTATCAAATTCAAATTTATATTCTTTGTCACCATAAATCCATAAACATAGTGCCAAATAGATTCATTAGTTTTGAGTGCCCTTTATTTAGGTTTTATTAATGTAAAACAATTTGAGATATTTGTAAAACCAATCTTGATATTTCTTCAAGATATTTCAGTTTAGAATTAGTATAAATACTTCTTCATTTCAAGTATTTTGGGTGTGAATTAAAATACATTGCTGTAGAAATTTTATATCAAGCTAAGGAGCTATTGTATTCAAGACTGGACTGGTTTTGTTGGGTCATGAAATAAAGCTAAAGACATTTCAATGAAATCTTGTGCACAGTTGGAACCAAATAAGTATTATCACTTCATGTTTAAATATTGTTTTCTCGTCATGTTATAAATATTCACATGTTTTCTTTATGAAATCTGAATAGTAAACAAGGAATGATATCTCAGAATTAGCTTAAATGCTCTCTATTTTGATTGTTTACTTTCTATTTGTTTTATGCTAAACTATGTTGGTCTGGGAATTCTTAATTGCTCCTTTACTTCCGTAGTTTCCCCCCTTAGATCCATAGTAAAGGATTCTTAGTTTCCATTTTCTAATGATCTCCTTCTCTTCTTTATCTTGATCTCGGTTTAAGTATTCTTCATTTCCCTTTTACCCTTGTTAGGACTACCTCATCCATTTGAACATGCAGGTTTTCTTTTTGCTGTGCTAGCCTACCCTGTGAACTCTTCCTTTAGTAATTGATCTGATCCAATTAAGACACTCTTTGATTGAATCCCCAACCCAATGGCCTGAATACTTGTTTTGTCCATCTATTTCCTTGAATCCACCATCCAATCAAACCAAAACATCATGAGCACTAAGAACTAGCCTGAAATCCTACCCAAAAAAAAAGTTAAATTATAAAGAGAGAGCCCTCTCTGGACTTAGGTTGGCTAGAACATAAGTCTAAAAGATTAGGTTTGTGGTTACCTCAGATTATTCCTTCTTTTAATAACTTTTATGGAATACCTCTGAGTGATAACATAGTGGCGACCATACTGGGGAATCAAAGCCCTAGCCTTAATAAACCTTTGAGAAATTCAAATTTTTATTTTCAAGCCTCTTAAAGGGTCTATTAGAAGTTATCTCACAAAAATTCAAAAAAAAAAGCAAACAAACAAACTTGAAATCTGGCTTAAGGAGACTTCACTATGACGAGTGCCAACCTTGATCCAAATCCTCTCCCCCCCTGTATTTGACAATCCCAACCTTATTTCGAGAACAATTAGAAGACAAGAAAGTTCAGTAAGCCCAATACCTTTATTTAGATCCAATTCCTGCCTTAGTGAGTGGTTGTTCATAGAAGACCTCCCTTTTGACGAGTATTTTGACCATTCCCTATTTAGAACCAAGTCTGAGAATGAACTTGAGGACATAGTTCTAGATCCAGAATTTACAACAGAACTCGAAGTCTAAAGGGTAAACTTGTCAATTGATTAGTACCTTCTGAATTCCCCTCAGTCATCCCTTACTACTGATAGGATCCCTGAACTTTCTAAAACAACTTCAACTTCTTTTAGTTCACCCTCATTTCCTCACACTTCTGAAGTTCATTCCTCATCTCCATTCATACCTTCACTTCCCCATCAACCTATCACTACCCATCAAATACCCACTACCCCTGTTACCCTAAATCTCCCTGTTGTCTCAAATCCCCCTGTTACCCCAACTCCTGTTCTCAATCCTGTGCAACTTAGAGCTATGGCACTCAAATATGCCCCTCTTGTGATGCCCACTCCTCAAGGTGTCTTACCACCAGACTATCGAGTAAAATTGTCCTATTTGATGGCACTAGATCTTACACAGCACAACAACACAAGAAAAATGACAGATTATTTTGAATTGCATGAAATTGACATAGGAGATGTCCAAATGAGAATTTTTGCCCAAACTCTAGCTGGAGAAGTGAGAACATCGTTTAGATTTATGCCTAATAAGAGTATATATAGTTTAGAATTTTTTTACCAGCAATTTTTACATAGGCGGGGGAATAAAAATAACCCTCTTCAAATTCTTTCTGAATATGAAAACCTCAAGAGGCGACCAAACGAAATTGTTCAGGACTATTGTACTAGATTTAACAATGTATATAACACAATACCACTTGAACTTAGACCTCCACCTGGCTTAGCCCTGATAAAGTTTCCAGACGGATTTGACATTAATATGGCTTTCCAACTGAGAGAAAGGAATCACCCAACCCTAGAACATATGCAGAGTGTAGCAGTTAGTGTAGAAGCTAATCTGCTAGCCAAAAGAGCCAGGGTTAGAAACGAAAGAAGAACACCCTTGAAAGATGAAACCTCACCCTTTGATCAAAAAATGGATGCTTTAGCCAAAGGAATGGAGAGATTGATGGATAGGATAGAAGTCATTGAAAGGAAACCTCACTGGGATAACCAACAGGCACCTCCAGTGAGGAATCCAAATTTTAGGAAGAACCAGAACCAAAATACTGGTAAAAATGGGCTTGATCATAACATTAGATCTCCTTTCCAAGAGAACTATGATGAAATGTCCCATCAAGAAGACCTTGATCTAGACACTCAAATTAACTTAATGGGGTTAGATGATGAAGAAACAATCTTTCTGATTCAGGATGACCAGGAATTATACATGCTTCAGTTGTTACAGACCCAAACTGGAGAATCTTTCGACTACAAGCAAGGGTATGATTTTGATATCTTCGAAGTGCATAAACAGTACAATTTGAGGAGCAAAAAGATCATTGATGTTCCAGACCAAAACAAAAAATCAGTACCTAATCAGCTTAAGAAAGTGAAAGCTGATCCAGTTACGAAAACCCTACAAATCCTTTCTAGATCAAATCAAAACCCTCCCTGTCCCACCATTGAAGATGTAACGAATGAGAAACCTTTCAATGAGCAACCTTCCACTTCAATTCCCCTCAAGGAAATAGTGGAATAGTCTCTAGAGATTATATTAGAAAATCCAATTAAAAGGACTCCAAACATTGAAAAAGAAGAAAAACTGCTCCAAACCCTATTGCTAAGATTTCAAATGTTCAAATAGACAAACCCCCTCTACCTTTTAATTTGGGAGCAGAGGTGGCAAAATTCAAAATCTTGGTTCCTTTAACAGAACTAGTTAAACATGACACTTACAGATCTCAAATAAGTAAATCTTTAAACTCCGTTGAGAATGAAGACTCTGTTAACTTATTTGTTGATCAACTTGAGTTAATTTTCAGTCCTGATGTTAATGGAAAACCAGTGGAAGGAGGGAACCACCCTTCTACATTAGCCTTAACATCCATGATAAAATCCTACATAATGCCATGCTAGACTCTGGGGCTTCACACAATCGTATGCCTAAATCTGTGATGGAGAAGCTAAACTTGGATATCACTAGACCTTATAAGGACCTATTTTCATTTGATTCAAGCCAAGTTAAGTGCCTAGGACTAATAAAAGACCTGTGTGTTTCCCTAGAGAAGTACCCTGCTAAGACCATTCTTATGGACATAGTTGTTGTTAATATACCACCAAAATATGGCATGCTGCTGTCTAGATCGTGGGGTGCCAAACTCCAGGGATCTCTGCAACTTGAAATGTCTTATGCTACCATATCAGTCTTTGGAAATCCTAAAAAACTGTATAGAGAGACTCTGATGAAGTATGTAGTGAGTACCCAGGAGAGACCTCAAAACTTTCCTATATATTCAATGCATTTTGATATTGATTCTTTCATTCTTTACAATGATGAATCTAACCGAGAAAACACTTCAGACAACATTATTGCAGAAACAAAAGAAATTACAGTAGCAGAAGACAATCAAATCATCCAAATTCAAGATATTTCAGATAATAAAGATGGCCTAGATACCTTAGTCAAAGAAGATTTTGTACCCCCCGACAGTAAGAATTATGAACATCTTGGATTCGATGAATCAGTAAACAAATTAGGTGCAGGAGAAGGAGTATGGATTTACAACTTAGAAAATGATCATTCAGAGGGTCAAGCTTACAGATTAAACTTTAAATGTACGAACAACATGGCCGAGTACGAAGCACTCCTGTTAGGTCTCAAATTGGTCAAAAGGTTAGGAGCCAAAAGAGTCTCTATTATGGGAGATTCTAAGTTGGTAATAAAACAAATTAACACTGTTTATATGACGAGGGATCCTAAGTTAGGATTTTATAGAGGAACAGTTGTAGAAATACTAAATACTTTTTTAGAAACCAAGCTTGTTGTTATTCAAAGAAAACACAATATGCAAGCTCACAATTTAGCTTTGTTTGCTAGTACTTGCAAGTTACCATTTTAGCCTAACCATCAGTACACTGCAGAGGTTAGGCACAGACCTGCTATTCCTAACAACTTAAAGAACTGGAAAGTGTTCAATAGTGATTAACAAATTAACAATTTTCTAACTTTAGATGATGAATTTGTGACATAGACATAACATTAGATTTTGATTACCTTTATAAAATAGAAATTAACAAAGTAGGAGATGAAAGGATAGATAGATTCCATCCCACAAATTTTACAAAATTAGATATTCGAAACCTAAAACAAATTGAAATTGATGAAGCAATCGATGAAGAGTCTAAAGTCATCAATCTTAAAGACAACGTTTTGCACAAAGGATTAACTCCTTTGGAGGACTTATTTGATTCAAACAATGTCCCTAAAAAGCCGAAAATGGAACCCTTAAAAGCGAACTTTGAGGAGTGTAACATAGGTTTCTGAAGAAGATCCCAAAATGATAAAACTTTCAAAGTCTTTACCTCCCAATGAAAAAGTGAAATACATAGAACTGTTAAAGGAATTCCAAGATGTTTTTGCTTGGAATTATGAGGACCTTAAGTCCTATGATACCAGCATAATACAACATACCATTCCCTTAAAAGAAAACATGAAGCCTTTTAGACAAAAGATTAGAAGGATTAACTCCACTCTATTTATTTCTATTGAGAAAGAGATAAAAATAATGTATGAAGCTAAATTCATTGCACCAATTAGATTCTCAGATTGGGTTTCTATTTTGGTACCTACAAGAAAGAAAACTGGCGAAATTAGAGTGTGTGTTGACCTTAGGAATTTGAATAAAGTTTCACTTAAGGATAACTACCCTCTTCCTAAAATGGATCACATATTACAAAGGGTAGTAGGTTCAACCAGAATCTCACTGCTAGATGGGTTTTCTGGTTATAACCAGATTTTAGTCCACCTAGATGATCAGGCAAAAACTGCATTCACTACTCCATGGGGCACTTTCATGTATGTGAAAATGCCTTTTGGGTTAAAAACCACAGGGGCCACCTTTCAAAGAGAAATGGGCATAGCCTTTGCTAAGGAAATCCATGACTTCCTGGTAATATACCTAGATGATATCACAATATTCTCTAAATCAAATCAACAACACCTGGATCATCTCAGGCAGGTTTTCACCAAGTGTAGGAAGTATGGAATTTATTTGAATCCTAAAAAATCTTTATTTGGGTTGGAGGAGGGAAAATTACTAGGCCATATTATCTCCAAAGATGGTATCCTGATCGACCCAACAAGAATTGAAGCCATCTTACAAGTACCACATCCTAAGAACATCAGAGAACTATAAGCATCTTTAGGTAAAATAAACTTTTTGAGAAGATTTATCTCTAACTTAGTTGAACTAATTAGATTACTAAACAACATGCTAAAGAAATATTCGACTATTAAATGGACACTAGAGGCTAAAAGGTCTTTTGAAGATATAAAGCTAGCCTTGACACAAAAACCAGTTCCCATCAGTCCAATGTTTGATAGGGATTTCATCATGTTTTCTTTCACCTCGAAACATACCATTGCTATAGTCCCACTGCAGAAAAATGATTAGGGTTTTGAACAGCCAATAGCCTTCTTTAGTAAAGCCCTGAGAGATGCACCTTTAAAGTATAATATAATGGAAAATAAAACTTTTTCTCTAGTCAAAGCTATTAAAGATTTCAGAGTTTATATCTTGTATTCTCATATAGTAGCTTATGTTCCTAATGTTGTAATCAAAGACATCCTAACACAGGATGGACCAAATGAAAATAGAGGGTAGCAGATAGCTACCATATTAGAATATGACTTAGAAATTAAGACTACAAAATTGATTAAAGGCTAAGGTTTAGCCAATCTCATGGCTGAATCGAATTGTCAGGCCCTAGACATAAATTTCATTGCAGAATTGGATAACGAAGAGGATACAATGACTCCATAGATCAACCAAACCTTTACTGACTCACCATGGTATGCTGACATTATATATGTTCTACAAAATCTTCAAGCTCCTCCTAAGTTGTTCAAAACTAAAAGTAGGTTCTTAAACATGAAATCTTTGAAGTTTTTCATAATTGCAAATGCTTTATTTTGGAAAAATTACGAAGGTATCCTTCTTAATTGTTTGTTAAAGGAAGAATTTGACAAAATATTACAGGAGTTTCATGTAGGTGATTGTGGGGGGACATCTTTAATGGAAGACCACAATTGGTAAAATCTTAAGAGCTAGTTTTTACTGGCCCACTCTATTTTCTGATGTAAATAAATTTGTAACCTCATGCCACAAATGTTAGACTTTTGAAGGAAAAATAAAGCTATTACCATTACCTTTGAAACCAATATCTATTGAAGCACCATTTCAACAGTGGGGTCTTGACTTCATTGGTGAAATTCACCCCCCTTCTTCTGCCCAACATAGATGGATCTTAACTGCCACAAATTATTTTAAAAAGTGGATAAAATCCATACCCTCGAGACAAGCTACTGATACTTTCATATTAGGTTTCTTTGAGGCCAACATTCTGTCCAGATTCAGTTGCCCAACCAAAATAATCATAGACATTGCAATAGATTTTAAATCAAAGAGGATAATTATTTTTGCAACAAATATCATATAACCCTGGGTCACTCCACAACTTACTATCCCTAAGGAAATGGACTAGCAGAGTCTTCCAACAAGAGCTTAGTGAACATCATCAAAAAATTGTTGGAAGATAACAAGAAAACTTGGAACAAGAAGCTAGTAAATGCCTTGTGGGTAGATAGGCTGACCGCAAAGAAATTCATTGGTACCAGTCCTTATCAGCTAGTCTATGGAATGGAGGTTGTTTTCTATCTTCCTTGGGAACACCAGTGATGAAATTACTCCAAGAAGCACAGGTTGAGCCAAATGATATTCAAAGGAGGATCAACCAGACAATTCACTTACAGCAGACCAGGGAAGAAGTGTATATCAAATCCCAAATCGTGCAGGAGAGAATCAAGAAAGCACTTGACAAAAGGACCAAGGCAGAAGATTTCTACCTAGGAGATAAAGTTTTGAAATGGGACTCAAGGAGGGAGGATAAAGGTAAACATGGGAAGTTCGACTCCTATGGAAAGGCCCTTACATCATGCTTTCAGGGGTAACAATGCTTTTTTCCTCAAAGAATTGGGTGGTGTAGAAGTAGAAGGAGGACTAGTTAATGGTCAAATGCTTAAGCACTATATAGATCCTAGTCACTGATTTCACTAATCACTTGTACATATTCCATTCTTAAAAAATTTTAGTGTTGATTGGATAGTGAATTTTTGAAGTTGAAGCCCAAAGAGAAGGCCCTAAGCTTCAAAATTTTCCCTGTCATAAGTATTAATAAAGTAGAAAAGTAAAAGGGGAAAGTTGTAGAGTAAAATCACAGTAATTCGCAAGACCATTGATCTACTAGTTCTTGACATTTCACCAAGAAATGCCATCCCCAAGTGGAGCCACTGTTATGTTCCTATACCAATAGGGGTCATAATTTTTGAATAGCTGAGGTCAAATCTATAATATGTACATACCTTTGCTTTCTGCAAATGTTTTCCATATTCAAAAAATAAAAAAATAAAAAAAATGTAAAGTGGGTATGTCCCAAAAGAAAAGTCAAAGGACAAAAAGAATAAAAAAGGTCAAAAAGATGAAAAAAAGAACCCCAAGAAAGAAAAAGACATGAAAGTGTGCAAGACAAAATGCTACTATTTTCTTTTGATGCAGAATAAAAGATTGTGTGCATCTTATTACCTTTGCCACAATCCATGGATGGTCAAAATGTTTAAACTTGGCTATTTCATGTTTTCAATTTTATGCTTAGATATAGAGAATAAAATCTGACCAAACTATTTAATCTTGACAGATAAGTAGATAGGTAGAGTAAATAAAAGGAGCTAAACTATTTAATCTCAGCCCTTGGATGTAATAATGTTAGATTTAAATAGATATATATTGTAAAAGAAAAGAAAAGTTTTGATAAAGGGTTTTCCAGCTGAAGTGCACCCTAATAAAGAGAAGAAAAAATGGTAGGATGAGTAGATGGGTAAGTAGTTAAATGGTTGCAAAATTGTGATGATTGATTAGATAAGATCATATCATTTACCTTCATCATAAAATTTCTAAAGTATGGATGAAAATTGAGCATGTATCAAATCCATAAAGTCAAATTTATTAACCTCTCTTACTCATTACACTTTTCATTTAACTAATTTCCTAATTTCCAATAAAAGTCTTAAGTACCTAAAATCTTAAGTCAAAGGGGCTCAGAGAATTTCTCTGACTTCAGGAGGGTCTGGACCCTTGACCTAATGACTTATAGACCTTAAGTACAAAAAATCCCCTCATAAACATTTACCCCTTTTCACTCCCCCTCATTCCCCTCATAAAACCCCTTTTCCTAAGGTTTAAACTCTATTTTCCTAAGGAAAAGTAATTACTCCCATGTAAACCCTTTTTCCTAAAAATCCCTCAAAAAATTACCTTTTTAGCCTAAGTTACAATGTGTTTATGAGAATCAAATGAATTAGATACATTACACTTAGCGCTAAAACCCATTCTCCGCCATCTTCATATTAATTTCTAACACTTATATAT
>APFE031105030.1:54147-74176 GCA_000404065.3 Pinus taeda
GGTTCTTGTGTATTCTTCCCTTGTATTTCTAAAATAGAATTGATTCCAAGTACTTTGTAGTTGGATTCAGCTAGAATCTTGGCTAATCCTTGACCTTTTACTAACTTGGTAGTCTTGATAGTTAGATCAAACTCCAGAATTTGAGTGATCCATCTACCTCTTTTCCCATCAGTGTCTGGTTGGGTTAGGAAAAATTCACAACACTATTGGGAATAGAAGCAGTAATAGGTGAATGTAGGAGATACATCATGAATGACTTCAAAGCTTGAATGAGGGCATAGGATTTCTTCTCAATGATGTCATACTTAAGCTCAACATCTCTCATAACCTTGTTGAAAAAGGCTATGGGTTGGTCATGGGAATCTTCATTTTTATGTAATAGAACAACAACAAGGGTTGTTTCAAAGTCAAAAGAGAAAATACTGAATGGCTTAGTATAATCAGAGTTGGCTAAGGTTGGAGCTTTAGAGATAGCCCTTTTTATTTGTTCAAATGCATGACTAGAAGAAGGAGTCCAATTGATTTCATAGTCCTTTCGGAGCATGTCAGTTATATCTTTTACAATCTCTGCATAATTTGGGATAAACCTCCTTAGAAATAATATGGCCCAATATTTTTCATTATTTGACAACAAGCAAGGACTTCTTAGGGTTCAATGGTATTCCAAATTTTCTACACCTGTCAAAAACCTTCATCAAGTGCTTTAGATGTTTCTGATCAAATTTAGAAAAAACAGTTACGTCATCAAGATAAATAACCACATATTTATTTACTTGACCCATAGAAGCTATGTCCATAGCTCTTTGAAATGTTGCTCCAGCATTGGCTAAGCCAAATGTCATCCTAGCATACATGAATGTACCCCAAGGTGTAGTAAAGGTTGTCTTCTCTCTGTTTGCTGTATCAACATTCACCTGATTGCAATCTAAAAGACCATCAAGAATAGAAATTCTTTGCGCTCCTGAAACCATTTGAAGTAACTGATCCATTTTGGGCAAAGGATAATTATCTTTTAATGATGCTTTGTTCAAATTTCTAAAATCCACACAGAGTCTTATTTCTCCATTTTTCTTTCTAACAGGAACTAGATTTGCAACCCAATTAGAATATCTAAGAGGGAGGATGATCTGAGCATCTAGCATTTTCTTAATCTCCCTTTCTACAGTTGGTAGAAGGGTTGGATTTATCTTTCTAAGTTTCTGTTGATAAGGTTTTGCTTCTAGCTTCAAAGGAATCTTATGTTGTATTAATGAAGTATCATAGGTCTTTAGATCAACATAAGTCCAAGCAAAAACATCCTTATAATTTTGCAGTAACTTAAGATATTGAGCTTTGATCTCAACATCTAGAGATGCGCATATTTTGATGTTTTTGATATCTTCATTAGTTCCAATATTAATCTCTTCTAGGTCATCTTCTGAAGAAATGGACTGAGGGTTTCAAAGGACATCATTTTGATCAAACAATTTTTCTAAAGGAATGAGTCCCTTTGGAATAAAATTATTGGATATCTGAATAATGTCATGATTAGAAATTTGGGTTTTAAAATCTGAAGTATCATTTCCATTTGCATTTTCATTTATTTCAGTTATGTCTTCATCAATATGTAGAAATGAAAAATCATCTATTACCTGTAGAAATGCTTTCAAATGTTCATCATCTTCGAATATTTGCCAATGTTTTAGATTATCTGGGATTGAAGGCCTATACTTGACTTATATCTGATAGAGTACTTCAGTATGATCAGGAATTTTAAAAGAGTTAGCAAAGACAATTAAGGAATCTGCATGAATATTATGATCTCTGGGAATATGAGTCAAAGAAGTTTTCAACTGAATCCCATACTTCATTTAGTAGGACCTAAGTCTAGGGTGCTTGGTCTGGAAAACATTTCTTTCTTGCTTAACAATAAGTTCTGAATTAGTAAAGACACTTAAGTTTTGAACTTTTAAGCTTTTGGCTAATTGAAATCCTAAAAGGAAAGCTTCATATTTAGCCATATTATTTGTAACTTCGAAGTCTAATTTACATGACTGGGTTATATTTTCCTTTTCAGGTGAAATTAAAACTACTCCGGCTCCTACCCCATCTTTCATAGAAGAGCCATCAAAGAATAGTTTCCAAATATCAATTTGGTTTGGTTCAATACTTTCAACTACCTATTCAATTTTTACTTGAGTTTTATGTTGGTTTGAAGTGAGTTGAAAACAACCAAAGCCTTGATCTATTGCATAAATTGGATGGTTCCTTAGCTGGTCAGTCTTACAAACAGTATGTACAAATCTTACCTCTCTATACAATCTTAATTTCTCTCCTCCATAAATAAGAATAGTAGCATATGACATATCCATCTGTAGAGTTCCCCCTAATTTGGCATAGCAAGACCTAGAAAGGAGCATTCCAAACTTGGGAGGGATATTGTGACAACTATATCAAGTACAACACTTTTCACTGGAACTTGAGCAAGGGTAACCACTAGATCCTTGATCAATCCCAAACAGGGCACCCTTTTAGAGTCAAAGGTGTATAGGTCATGGTAGGATTTAGTTATGTCGAGTTTCAAATGGTCCATGATAGATTTTGACATAAGGTTGTGTCATGCTCCCAAATCAAGCATACAATTATACAACATGAAATCATTTTTTTTAAGAGTTACATAGAAAGGAGGCACTATCTCATCTATCATGTCTAAACTACGGCAAAAAGCTATTGTTGGTTTTTCATCTTGAAGACTTATGACATCACCTTCAACATCAACCGAGGTATTTTGTATCCATTTTGTGACTTGGCTTTTGTAACTAGGGGTTTTAGAAAGTTCTGACAGTGGAATTGGGATCGTAACCCTCTCTAATTCTTTTTCAACATTAAATGCAGTCAAAATGTTTTTACCAGTTTGGGTATTATTAATTGACTGATATAAGGGATGAATAAGAGTTGTTTGAGCTTCAGTAGTTTTGGTAGGTGGTTCAATTACTGGAGTTCCCTTTGGAGGTCTCCCAGGACCAGGCCTAGGCCTAACATCATACCTCTTGTTTAATTCTGCAATTAAACATTAAGATAAAGTGTGATATTTAGAGACCTGTGAAGCTTCCTGATCTTCTTGAACCTGATTTTGTTGTGAGAGAGGAATGATGGCTATTTGATTGGAAGAAGAATCTATACTATTAATATCTTCAATATTTTTCATAGTATTATCATCAGGTTGTTGGTCATCTATCATTAGAGGAGTAGGAACTTGTTGATCATTGCTAGGTCTATGAAGAATTTGTAGTGGCGGATTGCTTTTACACTGACCTTGATTTTGGTTTTGAGGTCTAGTAACTGTTTGTTGTATTGTCCTAGGTTGGGTTTCAATATTTGAAATCCTATTTGATAGGTTTCTAAGAAGAGTTCTTATTTCATCTATTTTTGAGTCTTCTGATTTAGTCTTATAGGATCTAGAGGCTTCTTGAACATATTTGAGTCTTCTTTGGGCCTTTTCTTCCTTAAGTTTTAAAGAAGTTGAGGCTGCCCTATTTGCTTCTACTTATATAGTGTTTTTTTGCATATATTCAAGAGTTCTTGAAGTTCTCTCTTGTAGCATAATAGCAAAGTCATCATCAAAAGCTTTAGAAAATCTAGAATTAGTTGTTGCTACAGGGGGCTTATAATCAGCAGGCATTTTGTGATAGAGTTTATTGAATCTTTTGAAAAAATATGATATTGGTTCACCAAAGTTCCTTTTAAGCTCTTCAAATTCTATGAGGAAGTAAATAGGATCCTTTTTCACACCCCATTGATTTTTAAATATGGTTGTAAGCTCTTCCCAGTTTCTAGTGGAAGCTGTTGGTAACTGCCTAAACCAAATCCTCACATTTCCTTCAAGTGACTATACAAACAATCTTATATAAACTTTTTCTTGTTCAATAGTCATGTTGTCTGCAAAGTCTAGGAAATCTTGAAGATGGTCCTCAGCTGAGGGACCAATTTCTACATTGTACCTAGGAAGGTATTTTAAGTATCCAACTGGGAATGCATCAAGGTTATTAGGTAGACTAAGGCAACATATATAGCCTGTACAATAGGTCAGAAATCCATGACAATAGGTGGTGTATGAGGTGCTTGAGCGATATGAGGTTTTCTAGGTGGAGTATGAGGTGATTGTGTGGATGTAGAGGATGAAGAAGAAGTAGAGGAAGAAGATGGTGATTCAGAGGTTGATGAACTAGTTGGGGGTAAAGAAGGAGATCTCCTGAAAGACTTCAAAGGAGTCTTAAGAACTAACTTTGGGACCTGTAAAGGAATACCCTCTTTTTTTTCAAAGAGAGGATTGGAATATATAGAGAAGGTATCCTCAAGTTGTTCAGCAGAAGAAGCTTCAAGTTGGTCAAAAATGGAGGGAAAATGATAGGTGGTGGGGGATATGAAATCTGTGGGTTTATATTCTAGTAGATTAACACCCAAATCAGATTCAGTTTTAGGTGATCCTAATGGTAGTGTGGGTATTGGATAAGATTGTAATGAATGAATAAGGTAGGCTAACTTAAAATCAACTCCTTTATCTAGAAGTTCAGCAACCTTGGGTGATAAATGAGAGTAATCAAGATTAGATGGGATATTACTATAGGGGTCAAATGAATCTAATTCTTTAGACTGTAGGATTGAAGAAGAAGAAGAAGATGGTTGGTGTCCCCTTTTAGAACTAAATTTTCTCAGAAGTCTTTCAGGATCTAATAGAGGACTAATTATGTCAGCTTCTGAACGAGATTTGGTATGTTTAAAAGGTGCCAGCTTGGGAGTGTGGAGTCACCTAGGTGAATGATTTTAACCTTTCTAAACCTTTAATAACCTTTAAAGGAAAAGAATGAATGAATATCGTTTTCCCAAGGGAAACTTAAATGAAATTCAAATCCCCGGCGATGGTGCCAGTCTGATGTTGTACCTCTGAGATAGTAGTAGGTCAACTACTAATGCCAGAGCATCTAAAATAATTGTTTTGGGGTTTTCGGTTTTAATTTTTGGAAGATCAATGAATGAAGACAAATGTAGAATTAAAATACTTAATCCTTTGGCTTATATTAATATCTCAGCAAAGGGATGCTATAAGACTTTACACAGTGATATAGATTAAAAAAAGTGGTGAGAAGAAGACAAAAACTAATATGATTATCACAATTTCCAGACTGTAAAACAAAACAATCATAAGTAGGAAAACCTTCTAAAATACATTCCAAAGGTTCAGGGCAGTATACTTAAGCTTACACGAGATGTTGATGATTTATTGATTAGAGGGGATTAGCTAAACAAACAGTTCATTAATCCATTCTCTTAATATATGATCACTTCAGGAGCTTATAGGAATAAATTGAGACACAATTCTTCTTACCTAGATATCTCTATAAGTCAAAAGCATATGAAGAAAAACATAATGATTGATAACTGGAAAAACTTATAGGATAACACAAACTGTGTAGAACCAAATTCAGAATCCTCTGCTTTGTATTAAGGTTCCAAAAAGACTGAGTACATCAAGTGTCTAGAAAAGCTTCCTTCAAAGGTGGTTTCCAGGTTCAAAGTAGAATTAACAGTCAAGACTTAACAAGTGATGAACAATGAATCTTGAACTTCGAACCATTAATAACTCGAGAAGAGAGTTATTTATACAATAATGAAACTTAAGAAAATATCCTAAACTAATTAAGATTTATTCTAGGAAAGGAAAGATCTTCATACAAGAAGATAGGGGCAGCTGTTGAACTGATTCTTGTTGTCCCTTTTATTCAAGTTGTGTTGGCTTTGTTGTTTGATATTTTGCCCTTTAAGCTGCTTAATTTTTTGTATCCTTCACGTTGGTTGATTTCTTCATTTGATCTTTCATCTGATAATCTTTAAACTCTGTGAATATCCTTTGACCTTGCTGAGTAACCTTTACTATTTCTTTTTACTTCTACTATGCATTTTAGGTTGTTTTACTGTGTTTTTCAACAGTAAGATCTTCGTATTTGTCTTGAAATTGTATACAGGCTTTTTTTCTTTGTAAGCCTGGAACAAGGGTTTTTACCTGCAAAACACAGAAACTGTTAAGAAAAACATAGGTGACAGAAGGTCTTCAATGGCTTTATAGAGGTTGAAGGGATATTGGAAGGAGTTCAGAGCATATTGGAAGGTAAAATGATGGTTTTATGGGTCGCAAAGGCTTATGGAGGCTTCACTGTGTAAAATAGGCAAAACAGAGAAAAAAGTTGATTTTTACGTTTAAATGGAGAAATGGCTTTCTTTTTGAAATATTGGGCAAAGTGAATAGTGGCTATTTTGTCATTATGCGGGAGGCAGTTTTGGTTTTCATCGCACCGCTTTATGGTGCGCGGGTGGTTTTGGGAGGGGTCACCCGAAATAATATGAGCCTGGCACGTAGAAAAGGGAGGTCGAAGGAATACTACTTTTCGGGTGGGTAATGCCCATACAAAGAGCCAACCCGAAATCATTGTGGGACATTGGATTTGAATGCATTAGATTGGACAGTGGCGGAGCACAAGAGTAGTATGGAGGGGCCCAACGACTAATGATGGCGATGTGGGGCTTTATTATGTGTTAAAACTAAGATTAGCGGGGTTTTTATGCTTAAATGAAGGTTTAGGTCGATTCTTTGTTTAAATCATAAAAAACAATTTAACAAAGAAATCCTTCACAAAACACATATGGCGGACTTGAAATAATATAAATGCAGGCGGATAATAATATCGGGTTCGAGTTCATCGCATATCGCAATCGAAGTTTTGCGAAGGATGGTCCACCGCAAATGAATGAGATAGGGGCTGGACGCAATGTAGGAATAAATCATATATGATATGTGATCGGGTTCAGGTCGCAATCGCATATCGAAGATCGCAATTGCGGAGGGTTATTGGTTTAGCCAGGACTTGTGATGGAGGTGGATGCGATATGGCTATGAAATATGATATATATTGCGTCGGGTCCGGGTCCATCGCAATCGTATATCGCAGTGTGGGGAGAGAGTATGCACATTGAAAGGTTTGCAATGTAATATTTCATAGAATACATAGTTTTATTATAAAACTTATGGTTTCGTGGTATTTTATAAAGGAAGTTAATAATATACGGGAAAAGGGAATTTAGGGGTTTAATACTATAGTTAGCGTTAATATGAAATATGAGCGGAAAAGGGGAAAATATGTGAAATATGAGCGGAAAGGGGAAATACACTAAGTATTATATTTTTCACAAGTTAATTTCTTTTTTCATATATGCATTAATACTTGGGGTAAACACCTTTTTCTGGGTTTTTTTGGGTAAAAGGGGATTTAACATGAAGTTTTCACTTTTCCTAGGCAAAAAGGATTTTGACCTTAGGAAAAGGGGTTTTTATGGAAAATGAATGGATATGAATGTATGAAGGTGAGAAGGGGAAATTAGTGAATATAGGGATGAATGGAGATGAATGGGAAGTTAATTAATTTATCTTGTAGACCTTCATTTTCTTTGTGTAATTGCATCATGGACATAGAAACATATGGTAAAACATGATAAATGTACATTTGTCCAATGAATCATCAAATTTCTGCAACCTTTCTTCTACTTACCCTTTGCTTATCCTATCATTTTCTCTTCATTTAATGGGTGCATTTAAGCTAGCAAACCCTTTTCCTTTCTTTTTATTTTACAAAAGCAAACTATCTAATTCTAACCTTATAACCTCCAAGGGCTCAGATTAAACTGATGAGCACCTTATTATTCTCTATCTAACTACCGATCTGCCAAGACTAAACATTTTGGCCAGATTTTTATTCTCTAACTATAACATCAAATTTAAAGCATGAAGCAGTCAAGATTAAACTATTTGACTGTCATGGGTTGTGGCATTTATGACAAGCTGCACACAACCATTATTTTGCAGAAACAATAACAATGACATTTAGACTTGCTCACTTTCAGAGTTTATTTCTTTTCTTTACTTTCTAACCTAACATTTTTTTTGTCTTTATTTTTTAGGATATCTAACCTAACATTTTCTTTGATATGGACATCATTAGCAAGATATTTTCAAAAACATTTTATTCACTATTGTTATGTCCATATCCTTACTTAGCAATTTTTTTAAATATTTTTATTTTTTGACTATTTTATTCTACCTTATCAAAACCAGAAAATGCTACAACAATTCGAATGAGGAATGAGGGTATATTTATAGAAATGGGGTGAATGTTCACATATCGTGACCTTTCGCCTACCGTCATCACTCTTAAACTTCCTCACAAATCTCTCATGTATAATGACTATTACATGCTCAATCGATCTCTGCATAGTTGTTAGCATTATGATTACATTACGATAGAGGATATAGAAGGTTTTTAGAAACTCTAGATTACTTGTTACCAATGTTATTGTAGAGTCATGGAAACTTGCATGAGCTAATGGGCAGGTTTATGATTTTCATTTGTTATACTGAATGTTGTATCTTCCGTCAAGTGTAATAGCCTTTAGGAATGATATAAACACCCATAACTTGGTTGGTGCATCACTCGGGTAAGCTATATGGATCCATCCTATGATAATTAATCCTCACATAATGTATGCTAGCTATCATTATATCTCATTTTCATGGAATCAATCATCCCACCAATTTATAGTGTCATGCTTTTGGAATCGTTGAATGGTCCTTGAATTCTATATGGAGCCAACACACCCGTTAGTCGAAACCTTAGTTGCGTAGCCCCTGTAAGAAACCATAGCTTCCTCCACATAGGTCAACATTATCGTTCCCTCTCTTATACCTACAAGCAAATTATAATGGTAAATGTGATATATTCATGAAAATAAAACATCAATTTTGGACCCCTATGTAGTCCTTTTCTGGAGTGAAACATCATCAAGGTATGTGTAGCTTGCACAAGATCTAAGACATAATCCAAGAGGTACTTCAATAAAAAGTGTTTTATGCAAAAGATCTAGGGCTTTGCCATCATCCATAGACCTATGTATAAAACCTCCTGAACAATACCTCTTTAGACAAAATTCTAAATCCTTTGCAGTTCCAATGGCTACAAGTGTTCATCATTCTTTATCATGAAAAGTAACAGGGCATATGCTAAATGCAGCTTCATTATCATGCAGTGCCAAGAGGCATGTAGTTTCACTTGTTTTGGGATCTAGAATTCTAATGCAAGATGTCCACTTCCTTGAATCTTCTTTTGGATAACCATATTGCCCATTAGGAATAGAGTCTTCCTTCCTTGACTAGAATATCAGACAAAAAATTGATGTCAATTTCCTTTCCAATTGCTTCCTTTATTTATACAACCTATGGTAATAACATTAAACATGGAAAAAAAGAGTTATGGCTGAAAGGTTATGTTCATCTATTTTTTCTGCCATTTCTATCACTCCCTCCTACAACCTAAGAGCCTCTTTTAGACAACAGATCAATTTTTCCATTGATTTCCCTTGATATCTCCCATCAAAATAACCCTTTTCCTTTGACTTTTCTATTTCTAGAACCTTCAAATTTGTTTCTTTCTTTACCTTTGCACGATGCGATATTTGTGTGTAGGCATATCTGATCTAGTGATTGATATGTATATGAATAATTATTTGTTTTGAAACATCATTTCTTTTCTAGCCATAGAAATTTCCCATATTACTGTGAGGGAAGAGTTATATGCTCTCCTACTAAAGCATCCTTGTGCTACTTGGCATTCAAGCAATGAACTTCCTTCCCATTTGCCTTTACCATCAAATAATTTCAATGTTTCCTCCCCGTATTTCTTTCGAAAATGGACAATGCACAAATAAGTGGTCTATAGATTCATCCTCCTAGTACAAGGCACAATATTTTGGTCTCTACCGTGTCGTAAGTGTCCTAAATTCTTTTTACAATTGACCTAGCATGTTTGTTTCTGGATCAGCAACCTCTGCTAGACAACATATCTCCTTCCTTGCCATGGCTTGCTAGACAACATATCTCCTTCCTTGCCACGGCTTGCTAGACAACATATCTCCTTCCTTGCCACGGCTAGACACTACTTGGATACCAATATTTGTAAACATTGAGCATTTCCCCACTCTCTATTTAGGTGTTTCTTACTTCAGTACTGCTATACAAGTCACAATTGTAAATGTGACTTAAGGGCAAGTCGCACTTCCAAGAAACATATCAAGTCATGATTGGAAATGTGATCTAAGGGAAATCACAAACTAGACAACATATCTCCTTCCTTGTCATGGCTTGCTAGACAACATATCTCCTTCCTTGCCATGGCTAGACACTACTTGGATACCAATATTTGTAAACATTGAGCATTTCCCCACTCTCTATTTAGGTGTTTCTTATTTCAGTATTGCTATACAAGTCGCAATTGTAAATGTGACTTAAGACTAAGTCGCACTTCTAAAAAACATATCAAGTCACGAATGGAAATATGATCTAAGGGAAATCACAAACTATACAACATATCTCCTTCCTTGTCACGGCTTACTAGACAACATATCTCCTTCCTTGCCACAGCTAGACACTACTTGAATAATGGTGTTTGTAAACATTGAGCATTTCCCCACTCTCTATTTAAGTGTTTCTTATTTCAGTACTACTATTCAAGTCGCAATTGTTATTTCAGTACTACTATTCAAGTCGCAATTGTAAATGTGACTTAAGGCCAAGTCGCACTTCTAAGAAACATATCAACGATTGGAAATGTGATGAAATAGGAGGATAGGTTGCAATTTTTAAAACAAAGTGGAGCATGTTGCATTCTTTGATAACATCACAGGTCTTATTCTTTTCTAACATCTCAGGTCGCGTTCTTTTTTCTTATGGCGAGTCACCACAGCCGATGGTGAAGGGTGGATAACAAAAATGTGACTTCTGACCTCATGCTATCGCATGTAAGCGTGGATCATGGTCAATGAGATTTAGAAACTTTGACTTCACAAAATAAGTCACCACTGGAATAATTCTCCAAGCTTTAACGGTTTAAGTAGCGGAGAAAACACGGGATTTCTTTGCAAAAGAAATGCGTATGAGATTCTCAGATGGGTAAAACACATATGATGGGTCGACTTGGCATGATAATACATATTCTTAGGCAACACCAATTCCCTTTCAGACAAGTTCGAGCCATTAAGTGATGAAGGGTATGTGTGATCTAGTTATGGATTTGATGCAACGGGTATGATTTGGGACGCGAATTAGAAAGAGGCTTATTACAGCCTCACGGTAAAATCCATGTTAATCAAACTTTCTGGCTAGGATTTAGACATGTAAGACTGCAAACACCAAATTCGTACACACAATACAATCGAGTTTTTATTTATGCATAACACAGTCAAACATGCAGAAGATGAAAGTTGAATGTCCAATCGTAGAGTTAATAGGAAAAGGATCATGTCAACGGAGTATAAGAAGGCATGGCCAAGGGGAAACAAAACATTCTAGTATCCGGCGAATACGACAATAGAAATTATGATACCATGTGTGGGAGCTTGCAACGAAGGAGCACGTAGTAATTTTGTCGCGTTTGACAAATGCATAGAAGTTGCAAATTTTATTAGCAAGGACAAGTCGCACCTTCCCATTGTAGGGGAGGTCGCACCTGGAATTCACGCAATGAGTCTATCGCATGCAATAGGATCATTAGGGGTGGCAAGTTTCAATTACAAATTATAGTGGGGAGCCACTGTGCATTGAGAATGCGATTTGTGAGTTGGTAGAAAGAGTGACTAGAGAAGAACGCAAGTCGCAATCACAATAGCACAGTGAGGAACCACTATGATCTCAATCTGCGATTTTGTGACTAATACTGCTCTGATGATGTTACAAAAATAGCTTTCAACGCACGTTTTGTATGGATCTTCATACAACTCCTGTAGGCATCTTCCCTCTTAAGATCTTCACCAAGAGCAAGAAGAATAGACTCTACTGCACTAATCGTCATTGAATAGTTAACTCCCTGCTTTGCCTGTAATTTTGAATTAAGCTGAGAATTTATACCAAAAATTTCTTTCGGACCATGATCATTACATCTCGAGCCATGTTTCGTTGTTCTATCATTTATTACTGGCAGATGCAAGCCGGTGAGCTTAGCTTGCCATGAACAGCCTGAAAGGGACACCAACTTATGTGTTGAACAACATATCCATTAGAGCAAAGACCGCTCAATATTGACACCTCCAAGGCTCGGAACAACAATAAACTCACTGGATGCATCACTATTTTCATCCTAAAAAACACCTATACCTCTATGAACGGGAAAAATGCAGCCACCCTGGGATCTCCTCTATTTGCCAATCATTGTGGCGCTTGAAGCCTCTTAGAAAATACCTCTGCAACCCTGGATATACACCTTCATAGGTAACACACAAGCCTCAGAGTATGAAAAATGGTCAATATTTCGCTATTACTTCAACGTGTTGGAGGTATTTTCTTTGGATTTTGTATGTCTGCATTGCCAAATGTTTGCGTCTTTCGTTGGTGGGTTTATACACCCGTCGGAGCGTTGAATACCCAACTTGTGCATGTGTTGTTGCAACATTGTTGACATATCTTTTTATGATTTGGTGCCCCTAGTTACGACATCCGTTGGCACAATGCACGGTCTTTAGATGCTACATGTGGATGTAGTCCCAATTCCCCCCTGGATGCTACATGTGGATGTAGTGCCAATTCCCCCTTGTTTGATGTGAATCCATTGTGACCTCTTATATTTTCAATCGATCCAAGCGATGAACCTTTTGTCATATGCACCACTGCCTTATGACTTGTATACTTCATGCGTTGGTCACATTGCCTCACTTTTGTGATGTGTATATATTCACCAATGGTGCCTTTTAACCACTCATTGCGTGTGCATCCGACATGCTTAGTATTAATATATATCTTTGAAGAAGGTCTTGTATTGTGTTTGTAACTAGTTAATATATTTCTTGATATAGCTTTCGCACACATGGAAGGATGAACCCTTTGATTTTGCCTTAGTGTGTTAGCCATTATCAATGGCTTCAACACCTTTGTCTAACATTGTTTGATATGCTCCCCTTGTTCGCCCTACATGCCAAAATACAACATAGGTTAGTAGGATCAAAAATGGGTTTACATGTGTTTGAATATAAAGCTTTAAATATATAATAAATAATAAGGAAGGTAATTAAAATCTTGGCTTAGGTGAGTTTTAAGACAATTGAAATGCTTCATAATATAAAAGCTTCTAAAAATTAGCTTGTATGTACAAGTGAAATCTTCTTATCGAAAAGTAACATCCAAAATGACGTTGAATGCAGTCATGGTAGCATAAGGCTTCAAAATAAATGACAGTTGCCAAAACCCTAATGCATTCACTAGAATGGGAACCAAGATGAAAGAATACAAATACAAGAAATGTGTGTTGTAAATACATGCACATTAGGGAGGTTTGATTGCAACTGAGTCATTGGGAGATTCAAACGATTCAAATCATGAACAAAATCTTTGAGACTTAGAGGAGCAGAGGAGGGGGACCCAAAATTTAGGTTTTTAAGGCAAAATTTTAGGGTGCTATTGTAATGGCTACAACAAGAGTGCAAGAGATATCAATTTATCATATCAAAATAAATATTTATACGTTTAAACTCTATCAATTTAAGGATTTATGTATTTACACATTCAAACCAATTAATTACAGTATTTAAGAATTTAACAAATGTAAAGGCTTTTACATATAAAATTTAAAAGTTTTATTTACAAATATAAATATAAATATGATCTAATATATAAGTTCAAAGCTCTTAGATTTTTAGTGTGTGACAGGTGTGCGGAGCAAGTAACAAAAACCTTCCCCTTTGCACACATAAATACCAGATATTTTGGTGTACCGAGAAAGGGTGTGCAAAGGAAATGTGCGCAGAGGTGTTTGTGTCCCTTGCTCTGCACACACATTCTCCACACACATTTTCTACTACACTCCCTGCACATAGTTTCTGTTGCACTCCCCGAACAACTTTTCTCTACACATCAAAACATATCTTATTATCTTCATAGCTTAGCTTGTGTATGTACCTTGATAGCAATTCATATTTCAAAGAATATATCTCGACAATGTGACAAACCATTTGATCTTGCTAATGGAGAAGCAAAGCATTGTGTAGGGAAATAGATTGCATCTCGTTCTGGGAATGATCAATAAGAGGTCAATAGCATAATCAATATATACTATTATGGGAAATCAAAATCCCAATTTGGGCATGCTTTCTTACTCCATTTTATCGATTAATGTAAATATTTGACCTTTTGAATGTACATGTATTCTAGGAAAGGAGACTTGTTTTATTAGTGTGCACAGAGAGATAATTAAACTATTGAACCATCAGCATAAGTCTCCCATAGACAAGAATGCATTGAGCATACATTTTGTGAAATGCATTGAACATTAAAATGAAGTGTTTGAGTTTAAAACATTTTTTGGGAAATGAATTAATAAACTAATTGGCGATTTTGGCTTATTAAGGCATGTGAGAAAGAAGTGTTGTGAGGAAAAACGGGTGTGTAGAGCAAGGAACAAAAACTTTCTACTGCAATGCTCATATCTCCACATACATTTCTTCATATTACATATTAATCAATTAATTAACAATTTGGGCTTATTAAATTTTGGTGCATAAAAAGTTTGACCTATGTAAATATTAAGTGCATTTGTGATTTCACATTTGTCAATTGAATATTTATATTAAATAAAGTATCTTTTTAATCTATATGAGGAAGAAGTGTTGTGCGAGAAAACGATTATCCAAAATAAGGAATATAAATTTTCTTTGGCCTTATTTCATGCCTCTGCATACATTCCCGAAAGTGACATATTAATGAATTAATTAACAGCTTTTGGTATAAACAAGGTATTATCTGAATGCTTAATAGCATTTACTCTGAAAGATTGTGTTAGGATATTCTGACACATAGGAAATAATTAAGTACAACTCAGTCTAGTGTATAGTTAGGTAAAGTGTGTTTCTTTAGTATGTACTTTTTGTAACTTACAATCCGACAGTGACGATATGTTCAAGACATGAAGTGATCTTACAATTCATTCTCTCCTTGATCTTTGGCTTAACATCCAATTGGTCTATGATCTCTATTTAAAGAGCATGGAGGCTCATTTTTTAGGTGACTATTCATGAGAGAAGTTTATGTAAATTTCCTTCCTTTTACATTAATAAATTGCTTGAAGTGATGTGGATTGTTTTCCTCTCTGAGGGTTTTAACCAAATCAAGAATATTGGTGTATTGATTTGTGATATGTTTGTGAGCGATGTCCTTTGGTGTTCTATTTGAGGAAATTGCCATGTAAATTCCTACATGGTATCAGAGTTATTCTAGGGCAGCTTCTATTGCTGATCTAAATCCGAAGTAGGTACAACTACATCTGATTGTCATTTCCTAGATCTATTGTTTCTGACCACTTTTGGGCCGAGAGGACTACTCTATATAGTTAGGAGCGTTTGTTCTAGTGAGGAACCCCTTTCATTTCACTCGAAAAGGTTTCTGGTAGTCCTAGCTATGTCATTTTTAAGATCTAGAGGTATAAAACCTTTATTTGCAGTTATAGTTATTTATCTCTCTGTTTATTTCGGTTTATAGTCCTCGATAAAAAAAATTAATTTACCATATCTGTACCTTTCATTTCTATGTATGTTATTTGCCCCATGACTCTGTGCGATTTGGGCAAACCAGAAACAGAAAGAAAGGATTCTTCTCATGTGTATGCTCTTTTCTGCCATGCCTTAGTGTGATTTCAGAAAATCAGAAACATTGAGAAAAATATTTAGTTTTCGATCAAGTCTAACTTTAAGCGGTAAGGCTTGGATTACTTTTGCTTGTTCGTTTTGAGATGTGTATTTTTTTTGTTTTGTAGGAAAAAAATGAGTGTTTCAAGTAGCACACACTCAAAAGCGTCAAAGAGAAAAAAAAAATAAAAAAAAAAATCCTTCCTCTTTTTAAGAAGTTACTAACATTTTAAACTAGCTCACTTGGTCCAAAGTTACTTTACGAGAATAGAGGTCTTGGGTTCAAGTCTTTCTTTTTGTTGAATTATTTTTTCGAAAAACACATGTAGCTTATGTTTTAAAGTTACTTTATGTAAAAATGTTCTCACCCATTATAAAAGGTGAGTCACTTATAAATCTAAAGTCTCTTTATCTTTTATTTTAAGTTAGAATTAGTGGATAGTTCATAAAATACCATTGTAAAAGTGGTTTTTCACTTATTTATATAAAAGTGGGTCACATAAAATATATATATAATATATATATAATATTTTAAAGTGAATTAATTAAATTAGGTTTCAAAGTTGGGAGGGGGAGTGGGGGAGGATGGGGGTGCGCGCAGGTTTAAATATAACAGTATAGTTCACTTCCTAACATTCACGTAGTTTGTCGGCATCTTCAACAATTTTTCTTCAAAAATTCATAATTTCCTCATCCGGAAGCCGTTTTCAAAACCATTTTTCTTGAATCGGTCTAATTTTTCGAGATCTTTCCATTATAACACTTAGTTTCAACATCTACAACTTCAGTTTCTTTTAAAATGGAAAGTCCATGCTTAGTTATTGTTGACAGCACCAACTACTTCCAATGGCTATCCTACATTGTAGATTTACTTAGAAGTAAAGGCCTTTATAGAATAGCCTCAGGCCAAGAGTCTAAAACTAAAGATGAAGATAAGAAAGCCAAATGGAAAAATAAGCAAGATCAAGCACGTGAGTTGATAGGGATGTCTATTTCTCCAGACCTTAGATTCCATATCACAGAAATTGATACCCCCAATGAAGCAATGAAACAATTCAATAAAGTTTTTGGAATTAAAAATAAAATTAGAGCCCATTAACTTGAAAATGAGTTGTTTATGTTGGATCCCAATAATTTTTCTTCCATTGAAGATTTTTTGTTCAAGTTCAAGACCCTTAGAATTCTCTTGGAAGGTGTTAAGGTTAAGAAACAAGACGGTAGCCTTATCTATTCCATTCTTACTAAGTTAGGACTAGCCCACTCTATGTTTGTTTCCACCTTCCATTCTACTAGAGAAACTTTTATTTCTCAAGGACAAGATTACAAGTCCCCCTCTTTTGATGCCTTTTGTGATTCTTTAATAAGAGAACGAGAAAAACTCTTACATCTTGGTCTTCTTAATACTGGAAATTCTTCTAAGAAAACCTTAGCAGCCCAACAACAACCAAATTCAAAGAATCCTAAGAAGAAACATCCTAAAAAGAAAGGTCCTAAACCAAACAAGGGTCCTAAGCAATTTCAGTCTCAAAATGAAAAATCAATTCAACAAAATGATAATGCAAATAAAAAAAAGGGAAAAATACTTATAGACATTGCAACTTTTGTAATCATGATGACCACTTAGTATCCAAATGCTTTAAGAAGATGGCAGCTTTGAAAGAAACCATGAAGAAGCATAACATCCATTTGAAGCAATCTTCAACTTCAACTTCAACTTCATCTTTAGGAATAACACTTTTTGCATGTGGTTGTTAAGCATCTTGGTCTGGTTATGCACTAAATGTATCTTCTTCTTCTCATTCTCATGAGTGGCTCTTTGATTCTGGAGCTTCTTATCACATGACCAAAAACAAAACTATGTTTTCTTCTTTAAATGGTTGTAACATCAAAATGGTGATGATAGAGATCTTAGTATTGTAGGGACTGGAACTATTCATCTAGACAATGATCAATTTCATTATGTATTATGTGTTCCTACCTTATCCTATAACCTTCTATTTGTATATCAGATAACTCATTCCAGTGAAGGTAAAATCGTTGAATTTTCACCTCATGATGTTGTAATTAAGGACCTAAGAGATCCTAGACAAATTTTAGCTATTGTCATTGTTGATGATTCTACAAGGTTGTATAAGTTTAACAAATTTGGTTCATCAACTCTTCCCTCGGTATTTGTTGCTCATAATGATGAAGTGGGCAAACTTTGGCATGAGCGATTTGGTCACTTAAACTATCGCTCCCTTCAAAATCTATGTAAAGAAAATATGGTGACAGATCTTCCTATGGTATCTTGTAGAGATGGTGTTTGTTCTGGATGTGTACTTAGAAAACATCATCGGGATAGTTTTGAACAATGTGCCTCTTGGCATGCCTTAACCCCTTTACAACTTGTGCATAGTGATTTATGTGGTCCACTTCCAATTGTTTCATTCTCTGTCTACACGTATTTCTTAAATTTCATTGACGATTTCTCCAGAGGCACTTGGGTATACTTCTTAAAACTCAATAGTGAAGTCTATAACATGTTCTTGGTCTTTAAGGCCTTTGTTGAGAAACAATCTAGACATCAAATTCTTAAGCTAAGATCTGATAATGGCGGAGAATATGTTAATAACAAATTCATCAATTTTTACACTGAGCATGGAATTCAATTGCGACATATTGTTCCATATACTCCAAAACAAAATGGTGTAGATAAAATGAAGAATCGCACCTTAAAGGAAATGGCTAATTGTATGCTGCAATCTAAAGGACTTAGTATTTATTTTTGTGCATAAGCAATTAACTGTGCAAATTACATAGTAAATCGCATTCCTACTAAGGTTTTAAAGACTATCACTCCAGAAGAAGCATGAAGCATAATTAAACCAGATGTAAGTCACTTTCATGTTTTTGGAGCACTTATAATTCTAAAAAAGTGAGTCACTTATAATTTTAAAGTTTCTTTATCTTTTATTTAAGTTACAATTTAGTGTATAGTGCATAAAGTACCATTGTAAAAGTGGCTTTCACTTATTTATAAAAGCGGGTCACATAAAGTAATATTTTTTATAAAGTGAGCTAATTATATTAGGTTTGGAAAGGGGGAGAATTATTTTTAAATATAACATTATAATTCTCTTCCCAACATTCAAGTAGTTCGTTGGCATCTTCAACAACTTTTCTTCAAAAATCCATAACTTCATCTGGAAGCCATTTTCAAAGTTGTTTTTTTTAATCGGCTAAATTTTTCGATATCTTTCCATTGTAACACTTAGTTTCAACATATATAGCTTTAGTTTCTTTTAAAATGGAAATTTCATGCCTATTCTTTACAACATCAACTACTTCCAATGGTTATCCTACATTGTGGATTTACTTAGAAGTAAATGTCTTTATAGAATAACCTCAAGCCAAGAGTCTAAACCTAAAGATGAAGATAAGCAAGCCAAATGGGAAAATAATCAAGATCAAGCATGTGGGTTGATAGGGATGTCTATTTATCTAGACCTTAGATTCCATATTGCAGAAATTGATACCCTCGATGAAGCAATGAAGCAACTCAATAAAGTTTTTGGAATTAAAAATGAAATTAGAGCCCATCAACTTGAAAATGAGTTGCTTACGTTGGACCCCAAAAAATTTTCTTCCATTGAATATTTTTTGTTCAAGTTCAAGACCCTTAGACTTCTCTTGGAAGGTGTTAAGGTTAAGAAAGAATATGGTAGCCTTATCTATTCTGGACATTCTCACTAAGCTAGGACGAGCCTACTTTGTGTTTGTTTCCACCTTCCATTCTAGTAGAGAAGCCTTTATTTCTCAAGGACAATACTACAAGTCCCCCTATTTTGATGCCTTTTTTTATTCTTTAATAAGAGAACAAGAAAAACTCTTACATCCCGGTCTTATTAATACTGGAAATTCTTCTAAGAAAGACTTAGAAGCCTAGTAACAACCAAATTCAAAGAATCCTAAGAAGAAGCATCCTAAAAAGAATGGTCCTAAACCAAAAATGGGCCCTAAGCAATTTCAGTCTCAAAATGAAAAATCAATTCAACAAAATGATAAGGCAAATAAAAACAAAGGGAAGAAGACTGTTAAACATTACAACTTTTGTAATTGTGATGTCCACTTAGAATCCAAATGCTTTACGAAGATGGAAGCCTTAGAAGTAGCCGTGAAGAAGCATAACATCAGGGAAAATTTTAAGAACCCCCCCTAAATTTATAAGTATAATAAATGGGCGAATCTCCATGGTATATGAGAAAAATGGAAGGCGATTTTATCAATAATATAATATGTATAT
>APFE031105030.1:78533-108786 GCA_000404065.3 Pinus taeda
CTTTTATAACATTATTTATATTTTCTAAACCCATTAAATATGTTCACTATAGATTTTACCAAAATTTATTGTGAGTTTGCTTTGTTTAGCATTTATTTTTTATAATTAACAAGTATGAAACTCAACTCATTTAATTGATATTTTTACATTATTTTTTTTTATCTTTTTTCATTTGAGTACTTTTTTACTTTTGCCATATAATGAGACACATTAACATGCTTTTACAAACGTTATGTTTGAGGTACAGTTCATTTTGGGATTCATTACAGTGCAAAAGCATCTCCACTATTGGTTGGTTTCACTCATTCTGATTGGGTTGGTGACCTTGATGATCCGAAGACTACTGCAGGTTATATATTCACTATTGGTTCTGGACCTATTACATGGGCTTGCAAGAAACAAAGTGCCATTTCTCTTTCTTTAGCAGAAGCATAGTATCATGGAGTCGTTGAAGCTATTAAGGAAGCCCTGTGATTTCATCAGATCCTGTCAAAGTTTGGTTTTCAGCAGCAACATCCGACTACACTTTGATATGATAATCAAAGTGCCATTCAACCATGCAAAGATCCAGTCCAACATCAGCGCAGCAATGACATTGAACTACACATGCACTTCATCAGAAATCTTATTCATGAACATGTTATTGAAGTGCACTATTGTTCAACCGATGATCAAGTTGTGGACATATTTACAAAGGCTCTCACAGAGGCGAAGTTTACTAAACTTCGATTTATAGTTGGAGTTCAGGAAGTTGTCACTAAGGGTTGATATGCACTAATGCCTCCTTTCTTCTCCCATTTTTTCATATTTGTACATCCTTCAATCTTATCCCAAGTTTTTCTTAAGGGAGGATCTTAGGATATTCCGACACATAGGAAATAATTAAGTACAACTTAGTCTAGTGTATAGTTAGGTAAAGTGTGTTTCTTTAGTATGTAATTTTTGTAACTTACAATCCGACGGTCATGATATGTTCCAGATAAGAAGTGATTTGATAGTTCATTCTCTCCTCGGTATTACCAACACTTGATCCGTGGCTTAACACCTGATTGGTCCATGATCTCTATTTAAAGAGCATGAAGGGTCGTTTGTTAGGTGACTGTTCATGAGAGAAGCTTATGTAAATTTTCTTTCTTTTACATTAATAATTGCCTGAAGTGGCTATGTTGGCTCAGGTTGTGGATTGTTTCCCTCTTTCAGGGTTTTAACCACGTCAACAATATTGGTGTATTGATCTGTGATATGTTTTTGAGCGGTGTCCTTTGGTGTTCTATCTGAGGAACTTACCTTGTAAATTCCTACACATTGTGTAATGTTCATTAAATCACCGGGAAATGTAGCTAGTATCTATTCTGATAGATTCAAATGACATGCACAGGAGGGATATGTGTAAGAGAACATTTATTCGCCCACATTTGTAGCTCCACATAGGCTCTCCCTTTGTACACATTTTTATAGAAGTTGTAAAACATCAACTTTCACGGTATTTGACACACATATTTTATTGTTCCGTAGTAACATTTATATGAAATGTCACATAAGCTCAGTCAAATTCATGTGTTTCACACATATACCCCCTCCATACAATTCTTTCTACAAACAAAAAACCGTTAATTTTTACCTTATTTGATACACATATTTTCTCGTTCCACAACAACGTTTTTATTGGTAAAACAAATCTAGCAATTAAATTATCTTCACAACATGCTTCTGCAATTGTGCTGACATTATTCTAATAATGAAATGGTTATGCTTCTCATTGAAATTTGTGGAATGTGGATGTGCGAGAGTGTGGAGGAAACACAATAAAGGCTTTGTCAGCACTCTACATATATCATTTAGATGTTTTCAGTTTTTCCCAAAATTTAATAGTACAATTTATCAAGCTATTTATTTCTTTAATTAAATAAATTTATTTAAGATAGTGAAATAAACATGTTTTTCAAACAATTTATCCATTCATTCGTGCATTTTGGCATTCTTTTCAATTCGCTAAAAGGCAGGGATTTGTAGTTGAACCTTAGGACAACATTCTACATTTGATCATGGTGTTGTACGATATCCTAAATAAAAATATTTTTAATGCATCCAAGAAATCAATGAAGATCAATAAAGCATAAATCATAAGATATTAAAGACTAAAAAAGAATTCTAGGACACGGGGATTATATACCTCGTCTTAAAGAAACAAAACAATCATCTCATCAAATTTTAAATAAAAAGAAATGAAAATAAAGAAAAAAATGTTTGGATGCCATAACAAGAAAAGGGAAACCTCAAGTAATCAACAACATTAGAAACATTTGTAAATGAAACTAATTATCCGTTTATGCAAAAAAAAGATTACACAATCGAAAACAACTTGACAAAATCTTACTGGCCTTACCCTTAGAATATTTATTGGTCAATATCTAATTAGAAAAACAACATTACAATTTGCTAAAAATTCCTTCACTGCCAAAAAAGGAAAATAAACATAGATCCAAAAAATTTCTAGGCTCAGTATACAATCAAAATTTATTAACTATGAGGGGTAGTTATCAAAAATGACTCTCTCGGCCTAAACTTGGTGACGACGGATTTTGAAAGTCATGGTGTGCATGTTTATCCATGTGAGCCAACCTGCCCTCAAAGAGATCTAGTTTTTTCATGTAGATGTCCCTGACCCCTTTGCAGCTTTGCAAATATGTACTGCATCTGCCACTATTTTCATTAGAGATCATTCATGAATGAGATGAGTGTATTCCATACATCACGTTTGTCTCTTATGAGGTGTTCCAGAAGCATCTTGAGATATGCAAGATAATTTCCAAAGTTATGTTGATCAGATGCAGGGTCATTAAAATCAGGTCTATTAATAGGATTAGGATCTATAGCTTCCCCCTAACCAATGCTCTCCATGTGATGTTGGCTTGACTCTCCTCATTCACCAACTCCATGCCTTTCTTTGCCTCCTTCATGTGGCATCTTATATTTCACCAAAAAACAAAAAATGCTTGAACACAATAATGTTATGGATGGACTAAGCTAACAAATTTTTTACATTAAATAGAACAACAACTCAGCTAACAACAACAACAACCCACCTAGGCTTACAATGCAATGAACCACGACATAGTCCCAAAAGAAACTTCCTAAATGAATAGTCATAGATTGCAAAATAAAAGTTACAGAACCCCCAAGAAGCTACCCAAAATAGAGACACAAAATACAAATAGAAACAAAAATACGTAAATCATTATACGCCCAATAATAACAAAAAATAGTAAAATGACCTCCAAAAAAAAGAAACAAAAACAACAATGGTGATCAAATGAAACCAAAGCATAGAAGTGTTCCAACTTACCTTGTTATCGAGTTGGGAAACAACATACAAACATATTATCAGACTTTTCAAATAAATAATGTTTAATTCTCATGGGTAACATGTATCTATATACATTTTTTTAATTCATTCACTATACCCTACATCAATGTAGATGATCGATGTTTGCTTAGCATAACTCAATGTGAAGTGGTTGTGGAAATGAAGTCTCACCGAACTAGAAGCCTTGGGTTCAAATCTTGTGTTATCCCCCCAATCGGGGTGAGAAGTTGGACATGATGAAGATGTAGTCCTACCAAGCTTAAAAAAAAAATGTAGATCATCGATGGTTTAGCCATTACCCTACTCCGGGTGTAAAAACTTATTTTCCCCGTCTTTTTGTAAACCAAAAAATATTTCCCTAATTTAATTTGTGTATTTCTCTACTTTCCTTTTCGGTTAATATCATCATTTATTCACTGAATCAACGCATAATCAAGATACTTTGTCAAAGAATAACAACATTTACTCTAATACATTGTGTAATGATTTTTGTTTTTATCAAATCCATCAATATTATGAAATAGTCTTTTTGGAATTTATTCAACAAATGCACACATAAACATGGCTTTGCAACAAGTATCCTTTCTAGAAAACTAGAAAGATGTGCTGAAAAATATTTGTTCCCTCCTTTTTACACCTTCATCTACATTACCCCTCTGCACATATCAAATTTCTACAATGCGGATTAGCGGATATTAAAGAATTAATTAAGGATTAATCCTTTGATTAATAGATATATTTTCATATCTTAATGGATAATAATGAAATAGTTATGCCTCACATTGCGATTTGCAGAGTATGGAGATGCGATATTAATTGATTAAGGATATATGAGTCTGTGTTTTGTCGTATTTGACAATGCTTCGTTTTGGCAATCATTTCTGCCATTTGTTTTTATTCTTGCCTCTGCACCTCTCCACTGAACACAATGAAAGACACCTTTGCACTATGCACATGTGGTCACTCAATAATCCATCTTCGAATTATAATGTAATATTAATATTTTCATATTTTCTCTTGCCACTGCTACCGATGATACATTGTGTGAAGTGCAGAGGTATGGATTCATACATTGTAAAAAGCTTGGAAATTCATATTGAGAAAACATTGAGCAATATTGTGTATTAATTTCTTTCACACCTCCACACTCACACATGTTCACACTCCACATAATGAAATTTTCATGTCCACAATGAAATCTTCCTTCACACAACCAAAGCTTCTTTCACATATCCGTACTCTACTCAATGAAGAATTTTGTGTATTTCTTTGTTTCTTGCCTATTTTTTGCTCCTTTAATTATGTCTTTTGCAATATCTACTTCTGTAATCGTGGTCACATTATTTTAATAGTAAAATGGTTATGTGTCACATTGCAATTTTCGAACTGCATAGTGCCTTACCTATCATTTAGATGTTTTGAGTTTTTTTGCAAAGTTTAATAATACAATTTATCAAACTACTTGTTTCTTTAATTAAATAAATTGATTTAATATATCGAAATAAAGATGTTCTTAAAACTATTTACTCATTCATTCACACATTTCAACATTCTTTTCAATTTTCCAAAAGCCAATAACAAAATTGAACTTGCTTTTATCATTTTTCTATTTCCAAAGCTAAATATGAATGACAAATTTACATGTTCTACTAGTTGTATTTATTTATATAGTTATGGAAGCAATTGCAATGGAAAAAGCATAGTTAATTTATAATTATTATATTTCTATAATCATTCCAAATTTCAATATTTACAAAAATGCAGATAGCAAAATTAATAAGCAGCAACTATATTACATGTAATCAAAACAAAGCTCATAATTCATGCAATTTGAACAAATAACAATTGATATTTTATTATATTCAATGTGATTATTGTTGGGTGCAGGAATTACACTTTAGAAAACTCCTCAACACTTAATTTGTCAACCCGGGGGATCCGTAAACTCAGAGACGAAGCACAGGTAATGCTAGAGATGGTATGAATCTTTCTAATATAAATCCCTACTTTCTTTAAAGGAAAGATTGTAGAATCAAATTAAAAAGAGAAAAAGGAAACTTGAACCATCAAAATAATCTAAGACTGGAACAAGGAAGAATGCATTTGCAAGAGGGAATTAAAGATAAAGGGAAATCACTCTAATTAATTATTGTTTAACTACTGAGTGTGTGTTTTTCTTTAGCAGAGACGCTTAGCAATCGCATCAGATGGGCCCTTAAACCTACTCCTTTAGAGATTTCCTTCTTGCACTAATCTGTCCTGTACTATCGCAGTCTGCTAGCACTAGTACAGTAACAGAGATTTATGTAGAAGGTATAAATGGTGTCTTTACTAAAGGATTTTTACTTCCTAAAAGGCTTGAACTTTTCCATTTTCAAAGCACTCAGATCCCGTGGCAAGAACCTAGTTCTTGCACCGGATCAGAGCTTCTTGCACTTAGCATTTAATTCTTAAAATGAGTGCTTAGTTATTGCAAGTGATATTATACTATTAAATAAAATTTCACACAAGAAATGAATGTTTTTGGTCTTGATAGAGTGCAGGAATAAAGAAACAATCCATATACATTTATCCTGTCATAAGCATTTAATGAAAGAAAGAAGACTACGGGAAGTAGACTAAGAAGGCTTGCTGCATCACACCAACATGCACTAGTGCAGGTTCATTTCTCCTACTTGGACCAGGCGGGGAAAACCAACCAAACAGAATTGCAGAAAAGGAAATATCACACCAACATGCACTGGTGTAGGGTACTTTTCCTGCTTGGACCAGGCGGGGAAAACCAATCTGAAATCAAGTGCAGGAAAAGGAAATTTAGCTACTTCACACAACGGATCCACTTTCACTCAGACAGGAATGCATGTGCTTGAAATTAAATCACACTTGACAATATAAACACAAATTACAAGAAACAAGAAATGGGGCAAACGTGCTGGGTTGGTTGGGCCCTAGTCAAGTAGTGTGTTTCCCCTTTAAATAAAAATGCTACTTCTTACTTTAATCAATTCATCAGCTCAAATATAGAAATGCAATTTGTAAAACATGAGGTGGAGCTCCCTTTTATTATTTCACTGAGGCAAGTACATATGTTAATACATCATCCAACCCAGATTCAGGCGATAAAAAAATACAACAATCTGTTACCGCCTCTCTGGCTGTGTCTTTGTTCTATCCAAAAACTCCTTTAGTCCTATTTACATTCTACATTATATAGATATTTGGCTAAAGGCCAAAATAGATCATTCAACCGATTACATAACAAACCATAGAATTTAACTTTTCAGCATTTAAACTTAGACAATTATCAAAACTTGCCGTAGCCAATCTCCAACTTTCATTCTTTAGAGATTTGATCTCAGTTGCCTTTGGATCGATCTTGCTATCATGGTTGAAGCTTCTCAAAATGAGGCGATTCGATCTCGGTTGCCTTTGGATCGATCTTGCTGTCACGGTTGAAGCTACTCAAAATAAGGTGGTCATCAAGGAGGTTCAGATCTACTGCAAGGATTTGCTGTGCTGACAACAATGCAAGACCCGATCTTGAACTAAGATCAACGGTCATAATAAGTACTATAACTACAAATAGACATTGGAGATATCGATAAGTTACAAAGAGTGATTAAAAGTAAGAAATCATGAATAAATGATTAATTAATGCTAAGTTAAGTTAAAAATATGAAAAATAAATTTTATATGAAATATGTCATCGTGCTTGGACTGGTGCAAGATGAGGGTGTATAAGAGAGGTAAAAAAACGGTAAATGGTTATGATTTAGGAAGGGAAAATGGAAAAAAGAGAGCAAATTAAGGGGCTAATATCCTCCCCTCCCTAAACTATTGTGTGTCCTTACACAACTATTTACTTTTGCAAAAAACCTTCAAAACTTTGAGCATTATAGCTCAATCCTGCTTTGGCCTACTGACATCAGCCTGCAATGTTTTATATTTCTTCTTTCTGATGTTCTTTAGTTTCTTTGTCACTTTTTTAAGTCGCTTGAAACATTGTGCAACTCAGTACTTCCAAACTCTAACTTCTCTTTTCTTTTTCTGGATCTCTGCAGTTAGTTCTCCTTTACTCTGTTCTTTATCCTCCTGCACTTTAGCTATGACCTATTCTAAGATCTGCACTTGAAGCTCTAGTTCAACTACCCGAGCAGCGGGAGCTACCAAATATTTTTCTTTTTCTGTCTCGACAAGGGCTGTGTTTTCCTGAGGGACCTCAATATCCCTCATGGTTACATCAGGAAATTCTTCTTCTTTTGGTTCTTCTTCTTCTTGTTCTTCTTCTTGTGGTTCTTCTTCTTGTGGTTCTTATTCTTGCACTACTTCTTATTCTTGCACTGGTGCAGGAGGGGATTAAAAATCCTATGGGGACTGTGGTTCTTTGCCTATTCTTTTTTTGAGGCTTTTTAATGAAATCTGCTAACAGAGTGTCATCTTCGACCTCTGAAAATTTTTCTACGTTCACAAGGACTGATAGGTTGTCTTCTTCGAGGGTCTGTGCCTATATTGGTGGCATAGAAGGAGTCTCTTCAATAGGTGCACTAGTTGTCTTCTTATTTGGAGATGGGGCCCTTTCTTATTTTGATTTTTTAGGTCGTTTCCTTTTTTCACTAGTGCAAGAAGGAATCCCCTTTACATTCTTACTCGGGCCCTTGCTTGTGCTGGTGGGGTCCTCTGTCTCCTTTCCAGCAACTATCCTTTTATGTATCTATTTTAACAACAGCTCCCAGGTCATGCCTTTACCTTCTATTTGTTTCTAGACGAAAATATTTATAAGTCCATGGTGATAAAACTTCTTGTCGGCTTGGTCTACCCATCCATCCCGCACACCTTTGGCTATTTTTTCCAAGCTCTTAAGCAAAAAATAGGGGAAATTCATCCTCCACTGGATGTTCCGGGCAACTTAGAAATGCTGCAACATCCTAAAATGATATACAAAAGTGCGGGAGTACCTTCCCTCATAGGCTATGAATTTCTGTAGGATGAAAAGGAGGCCCTACCACTGTCCCAGTAGGGCATTGTGTGGAACTCCTTCCTTCCAATCTACCTCCATATTCTTGTCAATGACGAAATGATGCCATCGCTTCCTTTCTAGTTTTTGATTTTTAAACCACTGCTCACCAATATTTTCCAAGCCTGTCGCTGTTATTATAAACTCTTCCGTAACTTCAAATTTTAGAGGCCCAATATTTACTCGGTCATTTTTGAAACTTATGGAAAACAGTAAGGCCACTTCACTGTCGTGCCCATCAAACTTTTGCAAGAACTGAAGAAAGCCCGAGTCTCGTAATAGTGCAAGACTCTTGCGATACTCAGCAGTCTGTTCTACCCTACTAAGAGATGAGGGTTCACTTCGAACAGGCGGCATCATTGCTTAACGGTTATGCACAGTCGAGAACTTACATGAAACACCAAGAAAATTGGTTCTTATAGATAGGGATCCAACTATCCACTATCCCTTCCAGCTTATCACCCATTCATTCCACTAAAATAGCTGTGGATGCACGACATCTTTGAGATCAGGCTGGATTGGTACTTACGGCAACGTTTTAACGGCTAGGTGAGGTAATCATTATGAGTGCAGGACATCTAGGAATATGGTAGAAAGGGGCAATTATATCCAAGCAACGGTTAAAAACTTCTGCATTCCTTCATAATTCAGAAAAAGATCTTAGCATTCATTAAAAAATGATCATGATTCCTAACTTAAAAACACCTTATACTTTAAATAATTTTCTCCTAGTTAATATGGTAGCACAAGTACTCATCGACTAAGTGAAAGAACTTCTTATAAATTTTCATGATGACCACTTTCCTATGACGTATACTATGAAAATAGCAAATTGTACTATGTTTCTGATAGGGTGCACGCTTGCACTGGTATGCTTGCACCGCTTAAACTATGTTATTCTGTTGGTAGCATTCTGCTTGCATTTTTATATAGGACGAAATACTTGCACTAGTGCAAGCATAATATCTGAAAAAAAAGAACAGGGAATTTAAATAAACTATAGGCTAATCTTCCAACATGGCTTCCTCAACTTATACTGTAAATTTTCTTCGCCTATTCTTGATGCTTCAGAGCATATCCTTTTGCTCTTTGTGCATGAGATCCTGCAATGAATTCATGAGGGAACAAAGAAGTGGGAAAAGGGAAATTTTGGAATGGGAAGGAATTTTGTTACAAGGATTCCAGGAATAGTACCACAAGAGGGGATAAACAAAAATGGGATAGGGAAAAAATTAAAGGGCAAAGTGGGGTTTTTCACGAAACGAACAAGGTAAATTCATAAGAATATGGGAATGTTAATCTTTTTGGGATTAAAGAAGAAAACTGAGGGAATATTACGAAAGTGGAATATGAAGAAAGGCATAAAATTTTCTGGAAGGTCTGCCTGCACTAGTGTAAGAAAAATAACTGCAGCGAAAATTAAGCGTTACTTGAATACAAATATCCATGCTAATTACCCCAATTATATAAAGGTTGGTTCTGCTGAACCTACTTTTACTTGGTGGTCACTAGCATATCTAAATATCAAGCAACATTTTCTTTTTATTAGAAATTTTTTATCTTCTTGCCAGCAAGCTGGTTTTCAGGTTGATCCTTCTGCGATCATGTTAGCAAACTGATTTTCATAATTACAGGAAAATCTTTTTTTTTCTTTACTTTTTATTTTTATTTTTTTGTATTATTTTTTTTTTAATAAGAAGAAGTATTCATGTTTTCAAAAGGTTGGTATTACCATTCACCACTGCCATCCTCAATTGTTGTTGGACTTGCTATGTAAAACCTTTCCTGGTAAGTGGCTAAAAATACTTCTTTAATCTGTGTCCATTTACCAAGAATACTGAAGTTTTTCCATCAATAGTTTTAACTTCTACTACTCCATTCTCGAATACTCGGATCACTTCATAAGATCCCACCCAATGTGTATGGAGTTTCCCTTTAAAAATTTTAAATCTAGAATCATAAAGGAGCATTAAATCACCTGGTTGGAATTGTTTTTTCTGAATAGACTTGTCATGCCACCTTTTGTGTTGCTACTGAATTAGTATGTTCTGCTGAACATCATCCCTACGAAATTCATCTATCTCATTTAATTGGAGAGGATACTATTGTCGTGCCTCAGAGAGATCTAGTCTTAACTGAACTGCAGTTCTAAAAGTTTTGATCTGGAATTCAATTGGTAACAGAACCTGTTTTCCGTATACCAGCTCATATGGTGTATGTCCCATGCTATTTCTCCAAGTGGTTCTGTATGCCCACAAATCTTCTGGTACTCTTTCAACCTAGTCTTTCTGATGCATATTTATTGTCTTTGTAAGAATGGACTCGATCACTTTGTTTTTTCACTCCACCTAGTCATTTGCTTATGGGTGATATGATGTGGATTTCCTGTGTCGGATCTTGTATTGCTCCATCACACCCTGTATCAGATTAGAAATAAACTGTGGACCATTGTCAGAAACAATTTCTCTAGGCACACCAAATCTAGTAAAGATTTCAGTAAAAAGAAAATCAACAACAATTTTTTCTGTACCAAAGGAAACAGCTTTAGCTTCTACCCATTTTGTAATAAAATCTATACAAACCAAGATATGTTTTTTACTTAATGACATTGGATTTATTGGCCCTATAAAATAAATAGCCCATTTTTCAAATGGATCGATCATAACTTGGGGGCATAAAGGCATTTCATTGGTTTGATTAGGCTAGCCCATTCACTAACAACTATCACGACGCCTGACATACTGTTTGGCATCCTTAAACAATGAAGGCCAAAAGTAACCAACACGCAATACTTTATATGCAGTCTGCTTATCAACAAAGTGGCCTCCACAAGGTTCATCATGCACAGATTTCAATATGTCAAACACTTCTTCCTCTCTTACACACCTACAGATAATCAGATCTGGACTAGTGTAAAAGAGATCTCCTTGAATCCAGGAGTATGCAACACTTTTCTGAATAATATTCCACTTTTCATGAGCAGACAAGTGGGGTGGTGTTTTCCCAGTAACCAAGTAATTAGCAATGTCAGCAAACCATGGAGAATCTGTTGACATAGCAAAAAGATGTTCATCTGGAAAATCATCATTAAAAGGAGTTGCTTCACCAGGATTATCTAATCTAGAAAGAAAATCTACTACAACATCAGATTTTCCTGGTCTATCAACAATAGTAATATTAACTTCCTGCAACAATAGTAATCACCTAGTCACTCTACCGCTAGTTAATGGCTTGTTCATCAAATATTTAATCACGGAATGATCAATATGTACAAATACTTCATATTCTGTAATATAGTGCCTGAACTTATTAATTGCAAAAATTACAGCTAAAAACTCTTTCTCTGTAACTGTATAATTTAATTCAGCGGAAGACAAATTCTTACTAATATAATAAATAGGATAGGATTGTTTATTTTCCTCTTTTCCTAAAGCTGTGCCAATAGTCAAATCTGAAGCATTAGAGGAAATGTGAAAAGGCAGGGACCAGTTACAACCTCTCAAAACTAGTGCAAGTACTAACTTTTCCTTCAATGTTTCAAAAGACTGTTGGCAAGTTGTGGTCTAAGAAATTCACTATCCTTAGCTAGAAGTCGAAAAATAGGAGCGACTATCTTGGAAAAATTTTCAATGAATCTCCTATAGTAAATAGCGTTTCCTAAAAAACCTCTTACTTCCCTTTGATTTTTGGGTGCAAGAAGATGCAGAATGATTTCAATCTTTGTTGGATCAACCTGGATAGCTTTACTAGAAATCAAATGGCCAAGTACCACTCCCACTTTGCACATTAATCTAAATTTCTTGTCACTCAAGGCGAGATGGGATTCCTAACAATGAAGAAGTACTTTCACCATATTTTTGAGGGCTTCCTGAAAAGAATCACCAAACATAGAAAAGTCATCCATATAAATTTCTACAAATTCTAGATCACCAAAAATGGCCAGGACTGCCCTTTGAAAGGTAGTCGGGTCATTACATAAACCAAAGGGAAGCACTTTATAAGCAAATGTACCCCATGGACATGTAAAAGTAATTTTATCTCGATCTTCAAGTGCAATCTGTATCTTGTTATAACCACTGAAGTCATCCAAAAAGGAAAAATATTTCTTTCCTGCAAGGTTATCAAGCACCTGGTCAATGAAAGGGAGAGGGAAACAATCTTTGAGAGTGGCTTTGTTTAATTCTTGATAATCAATACAAAAACGCCATCTTCCATCTTTCTTAAGTACTAGTACTAATGGAGAGACCCACTGACTATCACAAATAGGATAGATAAAACCGACATCCAAGAGTTTCTGTACTTCTTCCTTCATAATATCTCTTACAGTTGGATTCATTCATCTTTGGGGTTGTCAGATAGGTCGGGTTCCTTCTTGAATATAGATATGATGTGTACAAGTTTCAGGAGGAATACCCTTCATATCTTCATAGCCCCAAGAAAAGGCACTAAGATGGTTTTGCAACAAATTCAGAAGCTGCTCGTGCTGAGATGAGTCCAAATATGAACTAATATGCAAGGATTTACCAGGGCTAATCTCAACAAGAGTAGTACCAGGCTCAGGATTACTCAAGGCGGTGGTCAAATGCAGTAGTACAGAAGAATGAGAATCATGATTATCTTGAAAATCTAGGCTGAAAATCTGCCTCAATAGCTCAAAATTAGGCATAGTGTCTAGATTATTCAGGAAATATTGAATCTCATCTTCTTGTGAAGACCCAGTATAATGATGGATACGGGAAATGGGATGAGTCTCCTCATCACTGCTTTGATCAACCATAAAGTATCTCGACAATCCTGAATGGATCTGGCAGGGGGGTATAAAGTAACTTTCTTCATAGAATCTCCATGCAAAATATACATATCACTGGAATGACATCCAATATATGCATCAGCTGTAGCAAGCCATGGTCGACCCAAGATCAAGGGATGTCCTCTTACTGGGTTCTTTGGCTGAAGCACAATGAAATCACTAGGATATTCCCAAGAATCTAATGAGATGATCCCATCATTCAATACTCCTTCTGGCTTAATTTTAGATCTATCTGCTAATTCAAGCACAGTGGGAGTAGGGCGAAGATGAGACAACTGATGTTGATCCATGGTTTTCTTAGTCATGACATTAATGGTTGCCCCCAGGTCTATAAGAACGTTAGAGACAAGGACATTACCAATCTGAACTGAGACAACAGGGTTTCCGGGATCAGTATATTTTTCCATAGACACACATCCCGTCATCAACTCTGTTTCCCTACCAACAAATTGAATGGTTTGGGGTTACAATCTCTTCCTCCTAGGTTTCTTGAGACAGAGTTCCTTAATAATCTTGGTACAAATTGGGATCTCTTTAATTGCTTGAAGCAAAGGTATCTTAATGAAAAGATTTTGAAGCTCTAATACCAAGCTAGTCTCAGAAATAGACTCACATCTTTCCATTACTAGCCTCTTTGGGAAGGGAGGCTGGTTGGGGGAAGATGGCAAGGATTCAGAGGGTAAGGGTTGCTTAGTGACAACTTTCAGAGAATGGTTAAGAGTTTCCTCTTCTCCTTTCTCTTCAACAATCAATCTAGGTTGCTTCTGATTTTCTGATCTTGCAGTCCTTCCCGATCTTAATTGAATATCATGAACTCTTACTGGAATAGACTGGTACTCAAATGGTAAAGGCGGGTTTGTTACATAGATAATTTGCACTTCTTTATTATTATTATGATTGGACATAGGTTGAGCAGGCAACTAAGGAGGTTGAAAAGTTGGAGGTAAAGGCAACGGTGGAGTAGACTGACTTGGAAGTTGAGGCATTGAATAAGGTGTATGCGTAGATGGATATGATTCCATGGGTGGCTGGTAGGAATGTGGAGAATGAGTTGGCCCTCTCCAACCTTGTTGCCATGGTTGAGAAGGTTACCCATGCTGATATTGATTCCCATACTGCCACTGCTGATTAGTGTTTAGATAAGAATATGCATGTGAATTATAACCAAAATAGTGTGGAGAAAATTCAGGAGCCATACTTGCACCTACCTGATGCCAAGTCCTTCTTGCTCCCATAGCATTCAAGTATTCAACTTTAGGTTGTCCCCCTGTAAATACAGCTTTAAGTCCTGGTATAAAGGGACATTTTTTTGTGACATGGTCTTCTGCACAAATAGTACACTTATTAGTTTCTTTCAAATTAAGAGGACACTCTTTAGGAGGATGCTTGTCTCTACATTTAGGACAGAAAATACATAATGACTCTTGTTCCTATATGAGTTTTGGTTGAAATTTTAAAGAGTCCAACTGTTTGGTAACAATATTCATTATATCAATTTTCATGTTTTCCATTTTATTTTCTAGTCCAGTAATCATAGCATTAGTAGATTCAATTTTTCTATTTCTATTTCAAGTTCCTCTATTGGATCTAGATTGATTTCTTGACAATTTCCTGCATAATTCACAAATTTGTTCAAACGTTTGATGAGAAATATCACTTTGTCCTAACAGATTTAAATTATTTCTAGCATTATCAGTAAGTCCTCTTAAGAACAAGGCTCTAATAGTACTGGAATCAAGCTTAAGTTTCGACCTTTGTAAAATATACATAACTATTTCTAGGTAATCTTTAAGAGTTTCATCATCATCATGTACGATTGTAAAAATCCCATCCTGCATGTCCCGAGTTTTGCAATATTATTGGTATTTAGGTAAAAACACTCTCTTCATCTGATCCCAAGAGGCTATAGTGTTTCCTCCTAACCCCATAAACCAGCGTAGAGCTGAGTCCTTGAGAGTAATAGGAAATAATCTTAACTTCTGAGTATCAATTGAATAATCATAAATTCTACACAGAATATCAAATTCGAATAGAAAAGAGTCAGGATCTTCATGAACTTTACCATGGAAATGAGGGAGAGATGATGGTGGAATATTCTTCATTTGCGGCACAGTATCAGGATCCGTAATTGGAAACAAAAAAGTGGATTGTTCCCTACTTACCTGGTTTTCACCAGTCCCTTCTACATGATCTTCATGGTCTGCCATTGTTTCCTTTTTACTTGAACCACCCTCAACAAGCTGAACCACACCTGAGTTGTTGTCAACAGAATCCAGGTGGATTGTTCATGCGTGATGGGTTTCAATTGGATTGGGCTTCCTGCTTACAGAAGAAGACCCAATATGAGAATTGTTTTCAGAATTCTCTCGGCCCTTAGTGGGCTTCAAACCCTTACCTTTTCTAGGCATTCATTTCAAAAAAGAAAGAAAAATAAATAACAAATTCTAATAAAAATGCGATCAGAAATCAATTAACACTAGTAAAATTCCTTCAAAGAAGCTTTTCCAAACAATAATGCAAAAATAAAGGAAAAATTACCTCTATTGTACAATCAGAAAATTCTTACCAAATCAAATTGTCTCCTCGGCAATGATGCCAAAACGTTGGGTGCAGGAATTACACTTATGCAAACTCCTCAACACTTAATTTGTCAACTCGGGGGATTCGTAAACTTAGAGACGAAGCACAGGCAATGCCAGAGATGGTATGAATCTTTCTAATATAAATCCCTACTTTCTTTAAAGGAGATATTGCAGAATCAAATTAAAAAGAGAAAAAGGCAACCTGAACCATCAAAATAATCTAAGACTGGAACAAGGAAGAATGCATTTGCAAGAGGGAATTAAAGATAAAGGGCATTCACTCTAGTTAATTATTGTTTAACTATTTAGTGTGTTTTTTTCTTTAGCGGAGACACTTAGCAGTCGCATCAGATGGGCCCTTAAACCTACTCCTTTAGAGATTTCCTTCTTGCACTAATCTGTCCTATACTACCGCAGTCTGTTGGCACTAGTGCAGGAACAGAGATTTATGTAGAAGGTATAATTGGTGTATTTACTAAAGGCTTTTTACTTCCTGAAAGGCTTGAACTTTTCCATGTTCAAAGCACTCAGATCCCATGGCAAGAAACTAGTTCTTGCACCGAATCATAGCTTCTTGCACTTAGCATTTAATTCTTAAAATGAGTGCTTAGTTATTGCAAGTGATATTATACTGTTAAATCAAATTACACACATGAAAATGAATGTTTCTGGTCTTGACAGAGTGCAGGTATAAAGAAACAATCCATATACATTTATCTTGTCATAAGCATTTAATGAAAGAAAGAAGACTACGAGAAGTAGACTAAGAAGGCTTGCTGCATCACACCAACATGCACTGCTGCAGGTTCATTTCTCCTACTTGGACCAGGCGGGGAAAACAAACCAAATAGAATTTCAGAAAAGGAAATATCACACCAACGCGCACTGATGCAGGGTTATTTCTCCTGCTTGGACCAAGTGGGGAAAACCAATTTGAAATTAAGTGCAGGAAAAGGAAATTTAGCTACTTCACACAACGGATCCGCTTTCACTCAAACATGAATGCATGTGCTTGAAATTAAATCACACTTGACAATATAAACAAAAATTACAGGAAACAGGAAATGGGGCAAACGTGTTGGGTTGGTTGGGCCGTAGCCAACCAGCGCGTTTCCTCTTTAGATAAAAACACTGCTCAGTACTTTAATCAGTTCATTAGCTCAAATACAGAAATGCAATTTGTAAAACATGAGGTAGAGCTCCCTTTTATTAATTCACTGAGGCAAGTACATACGTTAATACATCATCCAGCCCAGATTCGGGCGATAACAAAATATAGCAAACTGTTACTACCTCTCTAGTTGTGTCTTTGTTCTATCAAAAAAATCCCTTAGTCCTATTTACATTCTACATTATATAAATCTTTGGCCAAAGGCGAAAATAGATCATTAAACTGATTACATAACCAACCACAGAATTCAGCTTTTCGGCCTTTAAACTTAGACAGTTAGCAAAACTGGCTAGAGCCAATCTCTAGCTTTTGTTCTTCACAGTTTTGATCTCGTCTGCCTTTGGATCGATCTTGCTGTCGTGGTTGAAGATGCTCAAAATGGGGTGATTCAATCACGACTACCTTTGGATTGATCTTGCTGTCGCTGTTGAAGCTGCTCAAAATGAGGCGGTGATCAAGGAGGTTCGGATCTACTGCAAGGATTTACTGTGCTGGCAATGGTGCAATATCTGATCCTGCACTAGGTTCAGTGGTCACGGTAAGTACTATAACTACCAAATAAACATTGGAGATATCGATAAGTTACAAAGAGTGATTAAAGGTAAGAAATCATGTAATCAATGATTAATTAATGCTAAGTTAAGTTAAAAATATGAAAAATAAAGTTTATACGAAATATGTCGTCGTGCTTGGACTAGTGCAAGATGAAGGTGTATAAGAGAGGTAAAATAATGGTAAATGGTTATGATTTAGGAAGGGGAAAATGGAAAAAAGTGAGCAAATTAGGGGGCTAACAATTATGTGTAAGTAACTGATGTAGAAAATAGAGATCTACCCACATGGCTTCTAAGGAAGTATTGTTGAAGTGATGATCATGGTTACATTGTTTCGAAAAGCTCTCTTCATATGTACATAACCTAACTAAACACAAATCTCACACTGTGTCCTTTACACATACTTACATATTTTTCACAACAAATTCCGGAGTTGTTGTCACCCCATTCTCTAATTTCTTACATGTAATGGCTACTATCTTTGAGCATTAAACAAAATACAATTATAAATATTTTCCTCCTTTTGTATTACATCACAGGGATATCTAAGCTTCATCATCCTCATTCACAACAAGAAAATAATTGGGAAGACAATACAAACACTACTATAAATTCTCTTGACATAAAGAGTGCATCTATAAGCTATGAATTTCTCAGATATGTCAGTTGGACTAGCTTCTTCATTCCTTCATGTGTTGAACTTTGTCCCTTGATATCGTAAAGATTATGGGTTTACTGAGCGATTTCTATTGTGCCATGCTTCTTTTTGCAACGTTGAAACAAGAATACTTAAACTTCGTCCTCCATTTCATTTCTAGATTCTAAACAAGCGTCCATATTTCATTCGTTTGTGTTCCCTTCTTCATTTTGACCAGGACAACCTTTAGACGAGAAGAACCCATTACAATTTCTTCTTAATGTAAACAACATAAAAATGTGACATCTCTGTAGCACGAATAAATAAGAACCAAGAATCAAGAACCACTAGAAAAATTCAATACGCTTGAATTCACATAAGCGCTAAATATATAATGATTTTACAATTACTCTAATATGAACACTTATGATTTCAATAGTACCTTCCATTAAGATCTAAAACAATATCTTTTAATCGTAGAATTAAGCCTTAATCAAGTTTTTAATATTTGTTAATCCACGTTCCAAGAAGCTGATATGTATGGAGGGATAATGTATGTAAAAGTGTAATAAAGGAGGGAACAAAGGTGTTTCCACACTTATCATTCTTTCGCACATCCTTCTAGTCTGAGAGGATGGATACTAGTTATGGAGCCATGTTTATCATGGATTCGTTGAATAAATATCAAAAAGAATATTTTATAATATCAATGGATATCAATGGATATGATCTTCTTGATTTGTCAAAAAGCAATAATCATTACACAATGCATTAGAGTAAATGTTATTAAGCATTGGAACAATGTCCTAATTGTGCGTCGATTCACTGAATAAATGCTTACATTAGCCAGGAAGGGACCTTTGGTTCATCATAGGATCAAGCCTTAATTATTATTTTAATACGCTATTAATCACTTGAAGTATGTCCTAATTACGTGTCTATTATTCTTTTATATATGATATTTTTTGTTATGGGAGGTTGATTGAAGTGTGTGAAGCATATCGTTTCAATCAGCTATAATGGATGCTAGTTGTTATTCCATGTGCATTTTCTTGACTTGTTTACAAGCAATAAATGCTACCAAGAACTTGAACAATGTGTTGATTACATGTCGATTTTCCGAATAAATGTCAAAAATACTATTTTATATAATCGACAAATATGATCTTCTTGATATGTTTACAATGAATAATCATTACATAATGCATGAGATTAAATGCTATTAAGTAGTCAAATGATGTAAGTTCTATGTGCAATGTGCATAGGTGTGGAGGAAGCTTCCATTGTGGAGAAAAAATGTGTGAATCGAAAGAAGTGTGCGAAGGAGATCTACACATTGTTTCAATTTGTTATGATGGATATTGGCTACAGAGACTTGTACATATTATTGGCTTGTATACAAACAGTAAATGCTATTAAGCACTTGAACGATGTGTTGATTACATGTCAATTCGTAAAATAAATGCCAAAAGACTATTTTATAATATAGATAGGTCTAATTTTATTAATATGATTATAACCAATAATCATTAAACAATGCATCATAATAAATGTTATTAAGCACTCGAGCGATGGCCTAATTGTGCATCAATTTGTTGAATATGTATTAATAGTGTTGCTAAGCCTTAATTAATTTATCAATGTTAGGTGTGGAGTCATCTACACCATAGTCAATATTTTTCACTGTAAGTTCCTGCATCTTCACAAACATTTCGTCTCGACATAGTTTTCCCATATATAGTTGCCTTGCACACTTGTCCTTTTTTGCATGTTTTGGGAGTAAATGCTTTCAACAATTTGCACATCACCTATTATCATTATAAATATTACGTGATATAATATGTTATAAACACTAATGTTTACTGGTAATCCTTGGTTTTATTGGCCTATGGTTTGACGTTTACAAATGATTATGGATAGCATGCTTGCATTGGTCCCTGTAATAGTGACATGGGTTAATCAGATAATCATCCTCACTAATTCTTTGGTTAAGTGAACGCTCGTTGTTTTATGAATTTTATTACGCATTTCTTTGAGTGATATGTCATTGCACTAAATGTAAAATTGCAGAGAAAGCTTTCATTGTATTTCTTTCACACTCCGTACAACCTTAATCAATTAATGTCATTAAGCGGAATGCAAAAGTATGGAGAAAGCTTTCATTATGCTTCTTCTACACTCTGCACAACCTTAATTAATTAATTAACAATAAAATAAAAAACTATACTACGTTGTAATTATTAATCTTGTTTACCATCATTCCATTACTTGTCATATCTTTATTTATCATTCTCTCTTTCTTTTTTTTCTATTTGGTAAAAATAGTAAACATCCCATTTATCAAAATTGGAAAAAATATCTGGGAACATTGAATATCAGGAAAAATATCTGGGAACATTGAATATCAGAAAAAATATCTGGGAACATTGAATATGACTTGCTAATTTCAAAATATTTAACATACTTGTAGATAAAGTGTCAATTAAATTTTATCATAAGATTTAGACATATGTATATCTTTATTATCATCCCATTATTTTTTGATGAAGTGTTGGAGAAATAATGATACCAACTAATATATTTTTTAACAAAATCCTCTCCATCATTACAAATGATCAAAGATAACTTCAAATTGATTGTGTACAATAACTTCAATCGGTTTAGCAATAAAATGAGGCGTGGGTGTTAGTGACACATTTCTTGATGGATCAACGTAAGGTTGAGATGCTTATTATTTTAAATAGTCATGTTTTGAAAGTAACGGAAAGGGAAAAGAGGTGATAGATTTTTGTACGAAATTTTGAAATTATTTGATAAAGTATCGTTTTACTCCCATTTTTTTTGTTTTTATTAGAAAGGTTTAATGATAAAGTGAGAATTGAGATGTCCTGTATTAATCACTTATTGCTAGAATATGTCTCTTAAATTTGAGTGGATGGGATGACAAGTTACAATCTCAATTATTCGAGCTAAGAATTATGGACATTATTTTACTCAATTTTCAAAAAAGCTTAGTAACATTTCTAAAGTAAAAAAAAGTAATAGACTTTTGTAAAGTAATGTCTTTTCTCAACTTCTAAGAAAATTAGGAACGAAAAATTATAAAAATTTGAAAAGGAAAGAGAATAATTTAACATTATTTTTACTTACGACTAATAATTTAAAAAGAATAAACAACCCGTGGTTGTGGCACTTTCAAATCCATATAATGCAACATAAAAAGCTTTAGAGGCCTTGAGTGTAATTTAATTGATTTAAAATATGGGTAAGACAACACAATAAAAGGGTTAAATGATGTTATAACTTACAAAATTAAATCTTTTACAATTAATCGTTGAAGGCTTTTTATTTCAACTTAAGCTAGATGAAGATTTGTTAACCTTTTTTATTTTATTTTTTCATTGGATTGATTCTCAAGGGAATATGCTCAGAATATGCTTAGTCTTAATGTTTAAGGGTTGTAGTGTGTTAGAGAGTTTGTTAGGTTCCATTGGCTTTTAATAAATTTAAAAATTACATTCGTGCCAAGTGGCTCACCGCCCACCAATTTCCTGGGGATTTGAAATAATATTCATTTATGTATAGGAAAATTTTAATTAGAAAAATGGTCCATTACTTTTAATATATATAAAAAAAAGATTCTCATTTCCTGATGGATCAACTTAAGGTTGAGATGATCATTATTTTAAATAGTCATGTTTTGAAAGTAACATAAAGAAAAGAGGTGATAGATTTTTGTACAAAAATTTTGAAATTATTTGATGAAGTATCATTTACTCCAATTTTTTTTGTTTTTATTAGAAAAATTTAATGATAAAGTGAGAATTGAGACATCTTGTATTAATCACTTATTGCTAGATTATGTCTCTTAAATTTGAGTGGATGGGATGACAAGTCACAATCTCAATCATTCGAGCTAAGAATTATTGACATTATTTTACTCAATTTTCAAGAAGGCTTAGTCACATTTCTAAAGTGAAAAAAAAATGATAGACTTTTTTAAAGTAATGACTTCTCTCAACTTCTAAGAAATTTAAAGAAGAAAAATTATGAAAATTTGAAAAGGAAAGATAATAATTTGACATTATTTTTTTTTACGACTAATAGATAAAAAAGAATAAACAATTGGTGGTTGTAGCACTCTCAAATCCATATAATGCAACATAAAAAGCTCTAGAGGACTTGAGTATCATTTAATTTATTTAAAATATGGGTAAGACAACACAATAAAAGGGTTAAATGATGTTATAACTTACAGAATTAAATCTCTTACAATTAATTGCTGAAGGATTTTTATTTCAACTTAAGTTGGATGAGGATTTATTAACCCTTATTTTTCATTGAGGACTTAGATTGATTCTGAAGGGAATATGCTCAGAATATGCTTAGTCTTAATGTTTAAGGGTTGTAGCCTGTTAGAGAGTTTGTTAGATTGCATTGACTTTTAATAGATTTAAAAAATTACTTTCATCCTAAGTGACTCACCGCCCACCAATTTCCTAGGGATTTGATATTATTTCAATTCTAATAAGTTCCTCCATGATAAGTTCCTCATTATTATTTATAACATTCATTTATATATAAGAAAATTTTATTTAGCAAAATAGTCCATTTTACAATAAGATGTGTAATTCTTTTTTTTCTCATGTTAAAATTGACCCATAACTTTTTTATACATGGTTAATGAGGTAAATATGTGAATTGGTAAGGATATCTATGAAGTTTTATGCTATATCAACCACATTAATATTTTTAATGTGGTTGTAGTAGTTTGTATGAGCATCAAGTTCGAAAAGTCAAATAAGAAGTTTTTAGAACTTATTTATTGCTAAAACATGTTGTTTGAAGTACCTAAAGGTAAATTGGGAAAATCAAAAGCAAGTTGAAGGAAAACTTTGAATAGGGATGCTCACTTGGGCATTAAAAACGTTATTGCAACTTGTACCAAATGAGTTTTATGTAGCAAACTAGCCCATAAATTTAAAAGTGCATCTCACTATGGGTTTTGTTGGGTTCAATGATTGTTTTAAGGACAAAAAACAATAAATTCTAGGTGTTTTTAGGTTACTAACAACATTAGATTTTGCTGTTAAAATTAATTTTATTGGTTTTTGAGTAAAACCATCATAGATATATTTTAATTCCATATCTAGCAAACACTGAGAGTGAACGAATCTCTCAAAATGCAACCTCTTTTTAAAATAAAAGACTCTGAAGAAAGGTTTGCACCTAGAGAGATTTGATTCCTCTCAGTGCTTCATAGATACAGAGTTAAGTTCGATTTATCTTACTTCTTAATAATATTATTTATATTTATATAAATCTCACATCTCTATATATAGAGATATATTTATTTTTAATTTTATTAAAACTCTTATAATACATATAGTTACATGTTTTATAATTTTGTAATATGACATGCATAGCATTGATTTCTCTTACACCAACCCTCACCCCCACCCTCATGAGGTCGAGCTTGGAGGGAATATGAGAGCATATTTCCTCATAGTTCTCCTCATCCCCACCCTCAAATATGAGAGAAAACATATTATGAGTGTGGGGGTGAGGGAAAATATGGAAGAAAGCAAAATATGTTTTCTCTCATATTTCTCTCCACCCACACCCTCATGATACAATAATAAACAAGTGCTACGTAATAGTTAGTACCTGCAACTTAGTTTAAATACAGTTAATTTGGAGTTTGAATTGCTAACAGACTACGAGTTGACCAGTTAACGCCTTGATGGAAAAATAGATATGAAAGCGAAAAATGTTGTGCTAAAATGGTGCTTTTTGTGAGCACCCTACCTGATTGGCTATAACGAAGCCCTATAACTTTATTTCTTTGGCAGGTTTTGATTTAAATTGATATGCATAAACTTAGTTTCAATTAAATGAGACGTGGAATCCAGGATACTTGTTTTGCATGAACGTTTTTCTCCTACAATGTTAATGAGAATATATATAAAGATGGATGTAATTGTGTTTGTAGTAGTGAAGACAATGGATATGGAACAAAACTTTTATTGTTATCTCTCAAATTATAATTTCCATTATTAAATTCTAATATACTAACTTTAACTATCAAAAAAATCATAATTTTTGCAACACATACTTATCACATACTATAATATTAAATGATAAACATTATATACCAAAAATAGATTTTGATTGGTGAAATAGAGTAGAAAATCATATATCAATATATGATTGACTGTGAACAACTTTTATTGAGTGAAATGGATTAGAAATAAAATACCAATATGCTCAACTACATAAATAAATAATGATATTTAAAAATAAACCTATAAATTAATATAAACAAAAGTGTATGCTTGTCAAACAATAGTGAAAATCTAGAATTGGAAAAATATAAATGAAAAAGAGTATCTATGCTTGCTAAATGAACACAAGTGAAAATAAACCATAGGCTTACTTACCAAGTTCAATTGCCATCACAATCCTGCAAATATTAAAAAGAAAAAAGACATAGCTTTATACTTTCTAAACAAACACAAATGAAAGAAAATGTTTATCCTTACATTGCAAGAAAAATAAAATGACTTGCATATGGTATTGTCATGTTTTGTAGACCAAGAAAGAAAAATCGCCAGTAAAATCATAAAAAATTTCATAGATGATTCCCTAGATAAAATTGAGGTAATCTTTTTCAAAGAAAAAAATTGTTAACTAAGTTGATCCTACTCCCTGAAATGATATAAAACTACTCTACGTATTATGTGGAGAAATTGTTTAACAATAAATGGAATAAAAAATGTTAAACAAAAATCCAGTATTTAAATTCTAAACAAGTTAATAAAATTGCTATGTTGTGATTATCTGATAGGGTTTTATGTCATGGTCTAAGCTTTGAACATTAAAAGACAGAAATTTAGTTTCATTTCATAGTGGCAAAGCGTGTTGTAAACGTGGAGATTTCAAGAAACCAACAAACAACAACAAAGCATAGGAGGAAAAGGAAACTAAACAAAAAAGGGAAAATGAAACATTAGCAAACATTTCTGCAAAGAAGGGAAGGATGCATGGTAGCACTTCCAGTCGAATAAAAAATAGGAAAGAGAAATAGTTGTTTCTTGGGAAAGAAAATTGGTATTGTTTACTAAGGCCACAAATTAGCACGAAAAGTTATTTTCATCATAATCTAATGCTTTTTTCTAAAAAATATGATCATAGGTGTGTTTGAATTGTACTTTTGATGGCGGAAATGGATTAAGCACCATCAAAAACCTCTTGGGCACCCAAAATCCTGAAGTTTGATAGTTGTAAGAAATCCCAAAATTTATGCAATAATTTCCACTATTTTCCAAGCGAATTTGTGGCCTCTATAGACTACTCTACTCTAGGATAATTATAGAAATGTGAAGGAAAAAATAAAATGAGATTAAAAATTAATTAGGAAAAAAAACTATGACTAATGGAATTAGAATCGAAGATAGGAAAAAAAACATAGCAAAAGGCAAAGAAATTATAACTCAAATTAAAAAGTAAAAAAAGTGAAAATTAAAATTTGAAAAGAATATATTGGTAAAGTTTTTTAAATTATTTTTTCCCTCTTTTAAATTTGTTATCTTAAATTGAGAAAAAATATAATTCAAAAAGTAAATAAAACTAAAATATTTTTTTTAGTAAATAATAGAAAAAATGGAAGTTACTAAAACATCACCACACAATAAGACATCAACTAATCACCTTACAAATAAATAAATAATAATATATAATAATAATAAATTAACATAGAATTTGAATTCCCAACATCAAACTTTGGATAAACGACATAAAAATTTTAGTCAAAGACAAATCAATAAGCCAAGAATGATAATTTATATATAACACACACATTTCAATTTTTATATTTACAAATATTTTTACTTTTTATTATACATTTATTTAGCTTATTAGTTTGCCATAAGACAAAATTTTTTGCCACTTCTCCATAGTTTAACATTGGGAAATTCAATTTTTGTTATTCTTTTATTATTATTTAAAATTTATTTATTTGTAAGGTTATTGGTTGAGATCTTATTATGGGTTGTTTCGTAACTTCAATATAGAGTTAAGTTCGATTTATCTTACTCTTAATAATTATTTATTATATTTATATAAATTTCACATCTCTATATATAGAGATATATTTATTGTTAATTTTATTAAAACTCTTATAATACATATAGTTACATGTTTTATAATTTTGTAATATGACATGCATAGCATTGATTTCCCTTACCCCAACCCTCACCCTCACCCTCATGAGGTCGAGCTTGGAGGGAATATGAGAATATATTTCCTCATATTTCTCCTCACCCCCACCCTCAAATATGAGACAAAACATATTATGAGTGTGGGGGCGAGAGAAAATATGGAAGAAAACATAATATGTTTTCTCTCATATTTCTCTCCACCCACACCCTCATGATACAATAATAAACAAGTGCTATGTAGTAGCTAGTACCTGTAGCTTAGTTTAAATACAGTTAATTTGGATTTTGAATTGCTAACAGACTACTAGTTGACCAGTTAATGCCTTGATGGAAAAATAGATATGAAAGTGAAAAATGTTGTGCTAAAATGGTGCTTTTTGTGAGCACCCTACCTGACTGGCTATAATGAATCTCTATAACTTTATTTCTTTGGGAGGTTTTGATTTAAACTTATATGCATAAACTTAGTTTCAATTAAATGAGACGTGGAATCCAGGATACTTGTTTTGCACGAACATTCTTCTCCTACAATGTTAATGAGAATATATATAGAGATGGATGTAATTGTGTTTGTAGTAGTGAAGGCAATGGATATGGAACAAAACTTTTATTGTTATCTCTCACATTATAATTTCCATTATTCAATTCTAATATACTAACTTTAACTATAAAAAAAAAAAAAAAAATCATAATTTTTGCAACACATACTTATCATATACTATAATATTAAAAGATAAACATTATATACAAAAAATAGATTTTGATTGGTGAAAGAGAGAGTAAATCATATATCAATATATGATCGACTGTGAACAACTTTTATTGAGTGAAATGGATTAGAAATAAAATACCAATATGCTCAACTACATAAATAAATAATGATATTTAAAAATAAACCTATAAATTAATATAAACAAAAGTGTATGCTTGTCAAACAATAGTGAAAATCTAGAATTGGAAAAATATAAATGAAAAAGAGTATCTATGCTTGCTAAATGAACACAAGTGAAAATAAACCATAGGCTTACTTACCAAGTTCAATTGCCATCACAATCCTGCAAATATTAAAAAGAAAAAAGACATAGCTTTATACTTTCTAAACAAACACAAATGAAAGAAAATGTTTATCCTTACATTGCAAGAAAAATAAAATGACTTGCATATGGTATTGTCATGTTTTGTAGACCAAGAAAGAAAAATCGCCAGTAAAATCATAAAAAATTTCATAGATGATTCCCTAGATAAAATTGAGGTAATCTTTTTCAAAGAAAAAAATTGTTAACTAAGTTGATCCTACTCCCTGAAATGATATAAAACTACTCTACGTATTATGTGGAGAAATTGTTTAACAATAAATGGAATAAAAAATGTTAAACAAAAATCCAGTATTTAAATTCTAAACAAGTTAATAAAATTGCTATGTTGTGATTATCTGATAGGGTTTTATGTCATGGTCTAAGCTTTGAACATTAAAAGACAGAAATTTAGTTTCATTTCATAGTGGCAAAGCGTGTTGTAAACGTGGAGATTTCAAGAAACCAACAAACAACAACAAAGCATAGGAGGAAAAGGAAACTAAACAAAAAAGGGAAAATGAAACATTAGCAAACATTTCTGCAAAGAAGGGAAGGATGCATGGTAGCACTTCCAGTCGAATAAAAAATAGGAAAGAGAAATAGTTGTTTCTTGGGAAAGAAAATTGGTATTGTTTACTAAGGCCACAAATTAGCACGAAAAGTTATTTTCATCATAATCTAATGCTTTTTTCTAAAAAATATGATCATAGGTGTGTTTGAATTGTACTTTTGATGGCGGAAATGGATTAAGCACCATCAAAAACCTCTTGGGCACCCAAAATCCTGAAGTTTGATAGTTGTAAGAAATCCCAAAATTTATGCAATAATTTCCACTATTTTCCAAGCGAATTTGTGGCCTCTATAGACTACTCTACTCTAGGATAATTATAGAAATGTGAAGGAAAAAATAAAATGAGATTAAAAATTAATTAGGAAAAAAAACTATGACTAATGGAATTAGAATCGAAGATAGGAAAAAAAACATAGCAAAAGGCAAAGAAATTATAACTCAAATTAAAAAGTAAAAAAAGTGAAAATTAAAATTTGAAAAGAATATATTGGTAAAAGTTTTTTTAATTATTTTTTCCTCTTTTAAATTTGTTATCTTAATTGAGAAAAAATATAATTCAAAAGTAAATAAAACTAAAATATTTTTTTTTAATAAATAAAGAAAAATGGAAGTTACAACATCACCCACAAATAAGACATCAACTAATCACCTAACATAAATATAATAAAATAATAATAAATAACATAAATTAATTCCCAACATCAAACTTTGGATAAGCGACATAAATTTTTTTAGTCAAAGACATCAAAAGCAAGAATGATAATTTATATATAAAACAATTTTCAATTTTTATATTACAAATATTTTTAATTTTTATTATACAAATTATTTAGCTTATAGTTTGCCAATAGATCAAATTTTTTGCCACTTCTCCATAGTTAACATTGGATTCATTTTTTGTATTCTTTTTATTATTATTTAAATTATTTATTTGTAAGGTTATGGTTTGAGATCTTATTAGGGTTGTTAGTAACTTCAATAGAGTTAAGTTTCGGATTTTATCTTACTTCTTAATAATATATTTATATTTATATAAATTTCACATCTCTATATATAGAGATATATTTATTGTTAATTTTATTAAAACTCTTATAATACATATAGTTACATGTTTTATAATTTTGTAATATGACATGCATAGCATTGATTTCCCTTACCCCAACCCTCACCCTCACCCTCATGAGGTCGAGCTTGGAGGGAATATGAGAATATATTTCCTCATATTTCTCCTCACCCCCACCCTCAAATATGAGACAAAACATATTATGAGTGTGGGGGCGAGAGAAAATATGGAAGAAAACATAATATGTTTTCTCTCATATTTCTCTCCACCCACACCCTCATGATACAATAATAAACAAGTGCTATGTAGTAGCTAGTACCTGTAGCTTAGTTTAAATACAGTTAATTTGGATTTTGAATTGCTAACAGACTACTAGTTGACCAGTTAATGCCTTGATGGAAAAATAGATATGAAAGTGAAAAATGTTGTGCTAAAATGGTGCTTTTTGTGAGCACCCTACCTGACTGGCTATAATGAATCTCTATAACTTTATTTCTTTGGGAGGTTTTGATTTAAACTTATATGCATAAACTTAGTTTCAATTAAATGAGACGTGGAATCCAGGATACTTGTTTTGCACGAACATTCTTCTCCTACAATGTTAATGAGAATATATATAGAGATGGATGTAATTGTGTTTGTAGTAGTGAAGGCAATGGATATGGAACAAAACTTTTATTGTTATCTCTCACATTATAATTTCCATTATTCAATTCTAATATACTAACTTTAACTATAAAAAAAAAAAAAAAAATCATAATTTTTGCAACACATACTTATCATATACTATAATATTAAAAGATAAACATTATATACAAAAAATAGATTTTGATTGGTGAAAGAGAGAGTAAATCATATATCAATATATGATCGACTGTGAACAACTTTTATTGAGTGAAATGGATTAGAAATAAAATACCAATATGCTCAACTACATAAATAAATAATGATATTTAAAAATAAACCTAGAAATTAATATAAACAAAAGTGTATGCTCGTCAAACAATAGTGAAAATCTAGAATTGAAAAAATATAAATGTGTCACGCGGAATGGGTCGATCTTGCGGACAAGATAGACCTTCCTAGAATCTAAAGAAGACCTAATGACAAGCAAACCAACCAGACACTATCTTTCTCTAAATGTGCTTTTATAAATAATGGCAAACAAGTGTGTCTAAGGCCTACCTTA
>APFE031105036.1:0-106858 GCA_000404065.3 Pinus taeda
GTCTTTGTATGGGTTAAAACAGTCACCAAGGATGTGGTATCAGAAATTTGATACATTTATACGGGGACTTGGCTTCAGCAGAAGCAAAGCAGATCACTATGTGTATTTTAAATTGATTGGTGACCGTGTTATTTATCTGGTCTTGTATGTGGATGATATGTTGCTGGTTGGCAATGACAACAAAATTATCCAGGGTTTGAAGACCCAATTGTCCTCCAAATTCGACATGAAAGATCTCGGTGCTGAAAACTATATTTTGGGCATGGAAATTAAAAGAGATCGAGCAAAGAGGAAGCTCTGGTTAAACCAGAGGAAGTATGTCGAGACAATACTTCAAAGGTTTAATATGCAGGATAGTATATTGGTGAAGGTTCCTATTCCTGTAGGTGTGAGGTTATCTGCTGAACAGTGTCCCAAGACACAAGAAGAGGAAGAGGACATGTCCTGTGTTCCATATGCAAGTGAAGTCGGTAGCTTGATGTATACAATGGTCTGTACTAGACCAGACATTGCACATGTAGTGGGAGTATTGAGCAGGTTTATGTCAAAACCAGGGAAGGAGCACTAGACAGCAATGAAGTAGATTTTCAGGTATTTGCGTGGCACTAGTGATTATGGTTTGTGCTACCAAGGAAGACCAGGATTGGACAGAGTGTTGGATATTTGTGGCTTTGTTGATGCAGACTGGGCTGGAAGATCTGGATCCAAAGAAGATCTACAAGTGGGTATGTGGTTTTAACCTAATTTGGAGGTGTAGTCAGTTGGATGAGTAAGAACAGTCTGAGTGGCACTATCAACTAACAGAGGCAGAATACAATGGCAGCCAACCATGCAAGAAGGAAGGCAGTTTGGTTGCAAAGATTTGTTCAAGTATGGGGTTAGTACCAGGAGGCCTATAAAGGATATAACTTTGAGAGCTGAGAGCCAAAGTGCAATTTTCTCAGCAAAGAAACCTGCTTATCATTCAAAGACAAAGCACATTGATGTTCAGTATCACTTTGTGAGGGATATGATAGAAGACAAAAAGGTGTTGGTGGTAAAGGTGGACACTTTGAAGAATACTGCAGATGCATTGACAAAATCTGTTAGCCCTGAGAATTTCTTTTGATGTAGAGAAACAATGGGTGTTTCAGGGCTGGAAAAATGACTAAGCTCTCCTGTGGCCCCTTGTGGAAAGAAAACAACAAGTGGGAGATTGTTGGGTTGTGTTATATTTTTTTCACATAGTTAACAGGGGGCTTAAGGGGTACCTGTAACCCCACTTTATGGGGTTCGGGGCAGCGCCCTAGAAAATTTTGGTTTTGAACCCTATGTTAGGTTGGGCAGACCCACCTATGGTTTTGCGCATGATTTTCGCACATGTTTTTTGGACGCGATGGTTTTCAGTCCATGGTTTTGGACGTGATGGTTGGTGGTCCATGGTATTGGATGCTTCGGCATGTATAGATATGTATTGTAACATTGAAAGGAACATAATGAAAAATCAAGCTGGTAGTCCCGGTTTTGGGATCCAGTGGGAAATCTCTGTGTATATTTGTTTTATGTGTTATGCTCTCGCATTTTTATTTTTTCCTGTGATTTAGAATTCATATGCAGGTAATTTCTGTATGCGTTTAAAAACTACAAACCATGGTCTAATTTCATGTTGTGACAAAGATTGTGTCAATATGAAAATCAACCATGGTCAATCGTGGTCAACCATGTTTATTTTATGGTTTATAATAATGATATTAGGATTTATATATATTTGCTTTATAATATTAATCCCTTGGCTTCAATATTATCCACTTGGGTTTATAATCCCTTCGGGTTTTAGAAGTAATCCCTTTTGTTTATTATTCCCTTGTGTTTATGTTCACGATGCTAGAAATTCATCAACCAAGAGGATCACCCCGATATGAAGTCCCAAACAGACCTCACATTGTTTGGTGCAGGAGTCCCATCCGGTATAAAGGCTTGATTGCCAAATTCTCAAATATATACCTTGGCTCTAGTTGTTAGCATAGGAGAGATATGCAACGGTATCTTTGAAAAACAAGAGGAGTGTGTCTCATGAGTGTGCAGTGAAAATATGTCTAGGTTCTCTTACTACAAAAGGGGTAGAAAATTGAGCGTCTAAGTGAGAGGGAATAGTACCACCCATGAAGAGACACACACGAACCAGAAGGAACTGTCAGACATCCAGCGGAATAGTCCATAGTGGATGTCACAATCATTACAACCAATGAACAAGGGAAGATCCGTCCAACTTCTAGTGGAATAGTCCACATCGTATATGCAGTCATTATAACCAATAAGAAAGGAAATATATGTCTAGTATCTTGCAGAATATTCCACAAGGATGGGACAACAATAACAAATATTACAACACATTCTCAACAAGATAAGCACTAAAATAACCTAAATATTTCAACTATCTTATTACATGTGAAGGAAAAATAGAAATATAAATATCCACATAATAGTCTTACAAACATTCATAAGTCATGCATGAAGAATGTGTTGGCCTTAAAAGACTTCTGTTATAAAGAAAAAGTTCCAAGAAACATGTTTACATTATAAATCACTAACCACAAAAGTGGGACATTGGAGCCACTCCTTACTCCTCAAAGAACTAGTTGGTCTTTGTAATGCCTTGCGGAAGGATCCAAGGTGAAAAATTCTTTGCTCATATAATGAGTGGGTATATATAACCAAGGGTTGATACTTACCTATTGTGACTCTTTGAATATGCTCATGACTATTCAAATTCCTATGACTTTTCAACATACATGACTCTTCATATTCATGTGTGTCCAATGGACTTCCACTTTAAAATACATCTGGTTTACAATATACATGGCCCACAGTAGTGATGCGGTATATGACAAATCATTACATTGCTTGACATGACACTGTCAACATGGACTAGCTTGATGATGTGGCAATGTCAAGTCATTGTTGTTGTTGAGTCCTAGATGTGTTCTTCGATATGCTCTCTCTTCTCATATGAATAACATGGTAATGTGGGGTCTTCAATGATCTTCGGTCTTCGCAGGTGGTTGCACACTTGTGTTCATTTGCTTGCTCTTGGTAGGTCAACTTGTTTATTTAGCTACAAGTGAGTCTTTAGGCATGCTTCCCTCCTTCTTCTCCTTTCTCATCATCTCGACATGACTTGATAGTGTACCTATTCTTTCAATTCACTGATGATGGGACGACATCACACTGGAAACTCCCTAGTCTAAGATGATACATTATTATCCATGAATTAATCCTGAGACAAGTGATAGGCTAAGAGAGAGGGCCCAGTAACTATGAATTGCGTTGTTCCAAGTGACATGGAGGGAGATTGATCACTTAGATTGCGTAGAGCACAACTCAGTGCTGACCAAGGAACTTTTCAACACAATCCCCACTCGGGTGAGAAATTGCGCAGCAACCACTAGGAATCAGAATTGTGCAGTTCAAGCTAGTAGTGGTTGATGTGAGATGAGGCCTTGAGAGGTCAGTTCCATGTAGTTTTTAGAGGCAATTGGGGACTGGGCAACAACGAGTCCTAGAGGAAAGATCTTCATAGTTCTTGAGTTCAAGGAGCATCAGCTAAGGAAAGGAAATTGTAGGACACATCAACGCATTTCTGGAGGCCAAGGGAGGCTAGTCTCTCTATGCATTATGGAGTTCCAGTAGAAAAAGGAAAATCTTTAGGACTGAAAGTGCGAAGTGCCCAGTTCAAGTCAAACTAGGAGGAACAATTGTGCAATTCTGGGGGTGAACGAAGGTTGTCGGGCTTTGGAATTGTGTAGTACAACTTCCCTCAAAGATAGTGACTGTGTAGTTCTAGGAAGCAAGGTCAAATAAATGACGTTAATACTGCACAATGCACAGTTGAGTTGGGGCCTAATGAAGCTGATTTTCCCAGTCGAGAATATTTCCCAAAGATAGCCAAGTTTTGGAGGAAGATAGACTTGTGATGAAATTTAACTTGTGATCACACACTTATCATACTTTGTCGACATGAAAACATAGACCACCAGAGCAAAAAATAAAGAATTATCGTATGTGTGATTGTCTCATGATAAGAAGCGACAAGTGCGACACTTGAGATAGGCTTTAGGAAGACTGTGATGACACTTGTACGACAATGCTGAAAACATTGTGTATGAGTGTGACAGGTGTTTTCATTGCTAGGACAACTCATATAAAGAAATACAAACCTTTGAAACCACCAAAAAAGGATCACAAAATTACATATCAGTCAAACATGCCAAAATACAATAGTTAGTCCAACATATAAAAGGGAACAAAAACTTAGCGAAAACACATGGAATGACTTTCAGTATTTACGACCATACATTTCATTGAAGATATACTAATATGAAAATGGTAAGTTTTCCTTCACACTACACTAAGATTTGTATCTCATGAAATATGTGCTTTGTTTTTCATACCTACCCTCCAATGGGTTGTGAATCAGATGTAGCCTTCATGCAGTCCTGATCTTCTATCGTACCCCCGGGTTCCTTGGTCTTCTTATGTGATGATTATATTTTCTCCTCAACTCCTTGAGTGTCATCTAGTATGTCATCCTTATTCATCTCCTTCTTTATCATCTTGACACAGTGTAAGAGTACTTGCATCTGCAACTCACTCATGACGAGACGACATCAGTCTGAAACACCTTGCCTAATATAGAGAACTTGGATTAATGAACTAGGATGGGGCTGAGTGGTAGGTAAGGGGAGAATTCCCATTGATTACATGATTGCATAGTTCAAGCAGCCAAGGGTTGAGCTTGATCACTGAGACTGTGCAGTGCACAAGAGAGGCCAGGCTCAGGGAAATTTATGTACAATCCTCACTAAGGGAAAAATTTACGCATTTCCCACTGAGGGACAACACTACACAGTTCAATTGAGCAGTGGCGACTATGAGATGGGGCCCTAGGGGGACAAACTATGCAGCCTCAGAAGGCAAGGGGGGTTGGGCAATTGAGAGGCTTGAGGGATAGAACTGCATAGTTTCTCAAGGCAGTGAATTCTAGTTGAGGGAAGGACACTGGAGGAAGTATTTGTGGATTTTTGGAAGCCAAGTGAGGTTGAGCTTTCTACGCATTTTGGAGTTCCAAAAGGAAATGGAAAAGCTTCAAGGGTTGAAAATGTGAAGTGCGCAGTTTATGAAGGTTGGATGAGGCTAGGTTGCTAGGAATCCTTTGGAATTCGGCTAAGTGTGGGATCAATGGAACCATTGTGAATAGTTATAGAACCTGAATGTGACCACACACTTGGACACTTAGTGATACAACATAGCTTATCCAAAGCATATGAAAACATAGTTCACCTAATGCAACAACCTTTCTGGCAAATTACAACAAGTGTGCCTTCGACGTAAGAATTTGTGACGATAATGATGAAACTTGTGCAATAATGCATGAAACTTTGGAAATGAGTGTGAAACATGTCTATATGATGAGAAAAAATCATTTTTATAAATATTTCCCCTTGAAGCAAACCAAAACTCCCCTTTGCATGACAACAATAATTACCATGCTCGAAGATGACACTTGCTATATAAAGGTAAAAGTGTAAACAACTCTTGAGATCCAACAAGGGAGCTTGAAATCATTAGTTGGCCAATGAGTTACTACGGAAAAATCTATCATAGGATCCATAGTAGGCTCCAAAATGTGAGTGTAGGGAAAAATTTTGGAGGGTGTTGCAGCTGCTACAACACTTGGCGACACACTAGTAGAATCCAAATTCTCTTCTTTGGTTAACTCCTTCTGTGCAAGGCCTTGGTTCTTCAAGGAGTATTGATTCATCATGAAAATTTCTTTGGCCTTCCCACTTGCCCCATGAATAGACGTGGTCCCCTCTATACCTTCTTAGTTGAGCACAACATAAGATTTAGCATGATCACAATGTTTTGAGTTGGGAAGGGTAGTGTAGCTTGTGAGATTAAGATTTCAAAACTATAATTTTCGTCTCTTGTTTTTCTCCGCTGCCAGCAGGCTTAGACAGTACCCCAGTGGAGTCACATAGGAACACAAACATTACTCTGCTACTAGGGACCCTGGACAGTGCCCCGGTGGATTTGCTTGCTTCACTTCTCTACGTAGGAAACCTTTCTCTTCTTTCGCCTTTATTTATTCATTTAAAGAGAACTATTCATTCACACTTATTTATGTTGGGGTGGAAGAGTGATTCTGACTTACTGAGAGAAGAAGAGGTTGTTCCTTCAGAGAGGCATATAGAGACCTCTAATTTGGGTTTGCTTGTTTAGATTTTTCCCCTTCTCTGTTTCTACTAGTTGGATAATCTTGAGAACACCAAAGAAGAAAAACTAAGTATAGGCATGAGGCTTCCAGACTAGACATGGGTTCATGGTTGTCCCAAAACTCTCCTTACAGACAGATCGTATTTTCCATCAGAACTTCATCGGCCAAAAGGTGTAACCAACATAAGGAAGATGGACAAATGCCTGGCCAAATGTTGAAGTGTCACAAGAGTATTAGTAGTTTGACCACACACATACTAAGAACCCAAAATGGGTCTAGGAACAACACTTATTCACATGATGAAAACAAAAGGAAAAATTAAAGATGAAAGAAAACAAGATAAAAAGAAAGAAAACATAGAACCAAGAAACAAAACCACAAGACAAGAAAAAAAAATGGTTAAACCAAACATGAAGTAGAATCAGAATAAGAAAATAAGGAACAGGTGCAAAATGAGTGCAAGAAAGGGAAACTTAGGATGTATCTAATCCTACTCCTGAACTAATAGCTAGAAGGTCAAGGTCACGTATAATGAAATTTCCATTGAAGCCATCGTAGTCATTCCCGACCCGCATCCACAAAGATATGAACAATTAAAATATATAAAAAGTGATGTGCAATAGAATATATAAAAACTTGAAAAACTTGTACAAGAAAAGGAAGGTGCTTCCTATGGGCGGAAAGGTGTGTCACACCCATTACTTTATCCAATTCACATGCTTACCTTTTGAATGAATACCATTTTTCAACAAACCACAGAAACGTCTTGCAGATGTGTCTTCATATACACCGAGCCCTTTAGCAAGCGCAAGGAAATATTGAAACTTGTTGTTTGCTACAAAGCTTTCCAGGTACAATTGTTCCATCCATTCAGTGATTGGATCATAAAATTCATGATGGACCTCTTGAAAGCCCTGTAATCTTCGAAAATATGAATTTTAAATTAGAGGAGTGGGATCACTATGGGAATCTAGTAAAATAAAATAGATCTGATTATTCTCAACAATCATGCAAAGACAATGAGGACATGCCATGACCATCAGCAAAATTTGAAGTGCCTCTCTTTCTTGACAATAATATGAATAGGGAGATGTTGAACAATGAATATCAAGGAGTGTGAAACAACTTTCATTGGATGTGTTGATGAGAAAATGATAAGCTAAATGATAGCCACCAAAGACAGAGAAATTATCAGATAAGATGATTGAAGCATCAGATTCTTAGTTTGCAAAAAAAAAAAAAGAAAAATTGATTCAAATAGTCTTGCGAATGCTCTGAACATTCAAACAAAGTTTCTTGCCAGCCAAATATGATAGACCCTTTTCTCGCAATTGGTGACAAATTGTGAAGGCATCATAGTCATCAAAAGAGTTTAGAAAGGATGCCAACACCACAAATACATGAGACTAGTTGGGGCATGGTGAACAAAAAAATAACTTGATTTGTGTGACAAATTGTGCATTCATTATTAATCAAGAGGATATTTAGTGTGATGAGAGTACATATTTGCAATATAAAATTCTCAAGAAGACCAAAGAGCTTACCATTAAGGGATGAATTCGATAAGCATGATTCCTTCAAGAAAAGATAGTCGTTGACATGGTTAACTTTTCAATTCCATGATTCTATGAGAGATGCACATTCCCAACCCAAGTTTGATGTGAGAGATTTTCATGAATATGAATGAACTATAATAGATTCTTATATTCATTGAGAAGTACAATCTTGAAAATTTGAAAGGTCACACCTGGAATACCAAACATTTTTTACATGGAAATTTACATCGAGTGAAGCCATCCAAAGAGATGGATTGTGCAAGAGAAACTAGATCTGACATAGTTTGGGGGGCTTACCAGAGTCGTGACATCTTGACATAACCATCAATGGAAGTTGAAGTGCCTTGACTCCCTCTCAAGTTTAGGAACTTTTCAGGAATGTAGAATCACATTTTCAAGTTTGAACCAGATGATGCATGGTTTGAGGATAATTTCTACTGTTGGTTTCAGTAAGACAGCTACCCATTAGATAGCAACCATCTCTTTCATATATTTTACCAGATTTTTCAACTTCAACAACTAGATTTCTCAAATTGGAAGACTCTTTTCATCACAAATTCAAAGATAAATGAATTGGTGAGATCTCACGAGTAAGCTGATTTGAAGAGTTGACCTCGTGCAAGAGAAAAGATGATGAGGGTTGGTAAGAGTTCTCTATGATTTGATTATTTTCAATTTATCATGGATAACCTCACTTCCTTGTGTCAATCGAGGGGATAACTCATTGGATGAAGAAATTGGAGAGCATGGAGTATCTCCTTGCAAGTAGACGTGTTTCAAACAGTAGGACACAGGGGATAGTGAGGTGAATGGGAAGTTTCGATATGAACATCTTTTTTTACCAAACCATATTCTAGATCTAAATTAAAATCTTCATCAAAAATCAAAATATCATATGATGTGCTTGGGATTTCATCGCAGCATACAAAAATAGAGTTATCATCATTGGAACAATCATTTCCCAAGGCTAGGATTTGATTAAAATAATTGATTGCATTGTATTCTGTATCGAGATTAGCATATTCAGAATTATTCAATAATGGAAACGCAATATATTGATGTGGAAAATTCTCAAAAAGAGAGGAAATATTGGAAGTTTCTTCCCCTTTCTACTCCTCTACCTACGTAATGTGACTGCTTTGTACTTGATCACAATTTGATCCAACATCTTTAGAATCAAGAGAATGTGAGGAACTATTGGTGGAGCATACTAATCAAGTTCTTAATGGTACAAAGAGTCAAGATATGTAGATGATAGAGGATAACATAAATCTGAATTAGCTTTGACACTAGAGTTGTGAGCTGTAACATCATCTTGTGGAATGGAGGAGTGGGTCTTCACTGTAGGCTTCATGAACCATTTTGTAATTTCCTCCATTGAATCTAAATCATGCAAAGTGGAAGAAGAATGAGAATCTGGACTAGGAATTTTATTTGCGAACTTTTCAACTTTGTTGCCAACACAAAGAGGCACCCCTATCATAACTAGAAAAGGAGGCGAACAAAGAACAAAGGGACAATAAATTCATCCTCTGAAATTAGAGGTGTCTCATGATTCACGAGACTTGGGGAAGCATAAAAATCAATGGGTTCAGGTTCACCATGTGAAGTGATAAGAACCAAGGGCTCAAACTCTTGTTTCAAGAATTCCCAATTCAAATATTCTTCTGAAATTTCATAGCAAAGGTGAAGGAATTGATAAAAAAAAATTATCAACTAATTCATTAGGCTCCTTTCTTAAGAGATTGACTCTTTTCTAAACATTTCGATAATTATACCCAACGGATGCTTGAAGAAGATCCTCGAGGAAGTGACGAAGGGAATGACTGGAAGTGGGTGGCAAGGTATGGCACCACTAATTAACATGACCTTCAAGGGTGAGGAAGAAAATCAGACAAGACAATTCTTCATCATCGATTTCGTAAGATTCACAAAATTTAAGAAAATTGGAAATGTGCTCAGTTTTCAATGTTCCATCCTCGCCATCAAACTTTAACTAGGACAAGTGATTAAGAGGCTCATCGAGGCCTCAAAATTGATGAAGGGAAAAATCTGAGAAACCCCTAGGAGTATGATTTGTTTATGAAACATTTTAGATAAGAGATTCAAACGAGATGCAATGGGCTCAACTTGCCATCTCGCCCTCCTTCTGGCACCATTTTGTTGATGGTGTTGGAAATCCATCAACCAAGGGGACCTCCCCAATATGAAGTCCCAATCAGACCTCACACCTTTTGGTGTAAGAGTCCCATCAGGTATAAAGGCTCAATTTCCAAATCCTCAAAGATTTGACTTTGGTCTAGCTGTCAGCATATGAGAATGATGCAATTGTATCTTTGAAAATTAAGGGAGTGTGCCTGGTGAGTGTGCAGCACAACGTTTTCTAGGTTCTCTTACTACAAAAGGGGGAGAAATTCAAGCCTCTATGTGAGAGGTAATAGTATCTCCCAGGAACAGACACACATGAACCAAAAGGACCTGTCAGACATGCAGTGGAATAGTCCATAGAAAATGCAACAATTGTTACAACCAACAAACAAGGGAAGATTTGTCTAACATCCAGTGGAATAGTCCACAACAGATGCAACAATCATTATAACTAATAATCAAGAAAATAAGTGTCTAGTATCTTTTGGAATAGTCCAAAAGTATGGGAAAACAATAACAACTATTACAACAAATCCTCAAGAAGATAATGACTAAAATAACTGAAATAGTCCAACTACCTTAGTACATGTGAAAGCAAACATTAAATACAAACATCTGCAAAATAGTCTTACAGACATTCATAAGTTATGCATGAAGAACGTGTTGGCCTTAAAAGGATTTTGTTATAAAGAAAAAGTTCCAACACACATGTTTGCATTGTACATCACTAACCCCAGTAGTTGGACATTGGAGCCACTCCTTAGTCCTGAAAGTACTAGTTGGGCGCTCTAATTCCTTGCAGGAGGAGCGAAGGTGAAAAGTGCTTTACTCATACAATGAGGGGATATATATAACCAAGGGGTTATGCTTACCCCTTGTGACCCTTTGAATACCATCATGACTGCTTAACTTCCTATAAATTTTCAACTTACATGACTCTTCATATTCATTGGAGTCCATTAGACTTCCACCTTACAATACATTTCATTTGCAATATACATGGTCCATAGTAGTAATGCGACATATGATAACTGATGACATGGCTTGACATGGACTCACTTGGTGATGTGGAAATTTCAATTCGTTGTTGCTATTGAGTGATAGATGTGTTCTTGGATATTCTTTCTCTTTTGCTATGAATAGCATGGTAATGTGGGGTCTTCAATGATCATCGATATTTGTAGCTAGTTGCACACTTGTGTTCCTTCACTTTCTCTTGGTAAGTCCCATTGTTTTTTAGCTACAAGTGATTCTTTAGGCATGCTTCCCTCCTTCCTTTCCTTCCACATCATCTCGCCATGACTTGATAGTGTATATGTTCCTGCAATTCACTCATGACGGGATGACATTAATACGAAAACTCCCTAGTCTGAGATGATACATTATTATCCATGAATTGAGAACAAGAACAGTGAGAACCTTGGAGAGAGGTCATAGTAACTGCACATTCACAGTTCCAGGTGATAGGAAGAGAGCTTGATTGTAGGTTTTTACCTCATATAGAAATTACCTGCATATGAATTCTAAAACACAAAAAATAAAAAATGCGAGAGCATAACACATAAAACAAATATACACAAATATTTTCCCTTGGATCCCAAAATAGGGACTACCAGCTTGATTTTTCATTATGTTCCTTTCAATGTTACAATACATTTTTATACATGTTGAAGCATCCAATACCATACACAGAAAACCATCGCGTCAAAGACCATGGACCGAAGACCATTACATCCAAAACCATGTGAGAAACATCATGCACAAAACCATAGGTAGTTCCGCCCAACCTAATATAGAGTCCAAAAACAAAATATTCTAGGGCGCTACCCCAGACCCCATAGAGTGGGGTTACCTACACCCCTCAAAGCCCTTGTGACCCCCTCCTTGCTACACAATTGGCACAATGAAGGGGGGACTCCACCCCCTTCTAACCCCCCAGTTAACTATGTTGACTAATCGTGGAAAGAATATAACACAATGCAACATTGATCACTGAGATTGCACAAAGAGCAACTCAAGGTTTACCAAGGAAATTTTCAATACAATCCCCACAGGGGTGATAAATTGCATAGTTCAAGCCAATAGTGGTTGATGCGAGATGAGGCCCTAAGATGTCATTCTCGGACAATTTTTAGAGGGAAAGGGGGATTGGGTAGCAAAGATGCCTGGAGGACAAATATGCATAGTTCTTGAGGTCACTAAGCTTCGCGTGAGGGAAGGAAACTGTAGGACACATATGCATAGTTCGGGAGGCCAAGGGAGGTTGGGACCTCTATGCATTGTAGAGTTCTAAGAGGCAAGGAAAAAGCTTGAGGAATGAAAGTGTGAGGTGCGCAGTTCAAGTCAAACTAGCAGGAACAACTGTTCAATTCTAGGGGTGAAGAAAGGTTTTTGGGCTCTCAAATTGCGTAGTAAAACTACCCTGGAGAACAGTGACTAAGCACCACATAGTTCTAGGTAGCAAGATCACATCAATGAGGTTAGAGACTACGTAGTTCAGTCGGGGACTGACGAAGCTGAGCTGCCTAATTGAGAAGATTTTTCGAACATGGCCAAGTGTGGGAGGATGATCAACTTGTGATCACACACTTAGCATACTTTGATGAAACGACAATATAGACCACCAAAGAAAAAAACAAAGTGTTACCCTATGTGTGATTGTCTCGTGACAAGAAGCGACAATTACGACACTTGAGATAGGCTTTAGGATGACCATGATGACACTTGTATGAAAGTGCTTAAGACTTTGTGTATGAGTGTGACAGGTGTTTACATGGCTAGGAAAAATCGTATACTCAAATACCAACCTTTGAAACCACCGTAAAAGAGTCGTGACATTACATATTAGTCACACATGCCAAAAGATGAAAGTTAGCCCAACATAAAAAAGTGAACAACACACTTAGCAAAAACACATGCAATGACTTTCAATGTTTGTGACCATACATTTCATTGAAGACATATTGATATGAAAACAATGAGTTGTCCTTCACACTATGATAAGAGGTGTATTTCATGAAATATGTACTTTTCTTTTCACACCTACCCTCCAATGGGTTGTGAATCAGATGGATCCTTCATGCAGTCCTAATATTCTATCATACCCTTGCATTCCTTAGTCTTTTTATCTAATGATTATCTTTTCTCCTCAACTCCTTGAGCGTCATATAGTATGTCCTCCTTCTTCATATCCCTCTTTATCATCTTGTCATAGCGTAAGAGAGTACTTGCGCCTACAAATCCCTCATGATGAGATGACATTAGTTTGAAACCCCTAGCCTAAGATAGAGAATTTGGATTCATGAATTAGGCTAGGACTAATTGATAGGTTATGGGAGAAGGCCTAGTGACTAGCAGATTGTGTAGTTCAAGTAGCCAATGGTTGAGCTTGATCATTGAGAGTGTGTAGTGCACAACGCAAGCCAGACTGAGGGAAATTTATCCATAGTCCTCACTGAGAGAAACATTTGTGCAGTTACCACTAAGGGAATTGCATAGTTCAAGCAAGGAATGGCTGCTACAGGATGGAGTCCTGGGAGGAAAAACGTAGTTTTAGGAGGAAAGGGGGACTAGGAAGTTGAGAGGCTTTTGAGACAAAACTGCATTTTTTCTAGAGGCAGTCAGTTCTAGCTGAGGGAATGACACTAGAGTAAGCAATTGCATAGTTTTGGATTCCAAGGGAGGTTGGGCTTTCTACGCACTACGTAGTTCCAGTAGGCAAGGAAAAAGCTTGAGGGTTATAGATGCAAAGTGTGCAGTTTAGGAAGGCTGGAAGAGGCTAGGTTGCTAGGAATCCTTTGGAATTTTGCTAAGTGTGGATTTAGTGGAACCGATGTGAATAGTAATATAACTTGATTGTGACCACACACTTGGACACTTCGTGATACAACATAGATCATCCAAAACATATGAAAACATAATTCGGTTAATGCAACAACCTTTGTGGGAACTTACAACAAGTGTGGCTCTGATGATAGACATTACGAGGATAATGATGACACTTGTGTAATAATACATGAAACTTTGGATATGATAGCAAAACATGTTTATATGATGAGACCAAGTCATTTTCACAAATATTTCTCCTTGAAGCAAACAAACTCCTATTTTCATTACAGGTAATAATTCCCATGCCCGAAGATGACAGTTGTTATATAAAGGTAAAAGTGTAAACAAATCTTGAGATCCGAGAAGAGAGCTTGAAATCATCAGCTGACCAATTAATGACTAAGGAATAATTGATCACAAGATTCACAGTAGGCTCCAAAATTTGAGTGTAGGCCAAAATTTTGGAGGGTGTTGCAGTTGGTACAACAGTTTACAATATCAATCCCTCTGGTTTATGGTCAACCATGGTCCAATGTTACATTGTGAGAAAGATTGTCTCAATATGAAAATCAATCATAGTCAACCATGGTCAATCATGGTCAATAACCATGGTCACATTGTGACAAAGATTATCTCTTGGTTCAATGTCACATTGTCATAGCCATGGTCAACGATGGTCAAACATCACATTGTTGCAAAGATAGTGTAAATATGAAAATCAACCATGATAAACCATGGTCAACCATATTCATTTTAGGGTGTAAAATGTTTATCTTAGGGTTTATATATCTTGGGTTTATAATATTAATCCCTTGGGTTTAATATTGTTCCTTTGGATTTATAATCCCTTGGGTTTTTAGTATTAACCCCTTTGGTTTATAATATGCATCACTTGGGTTTATTAATCTAAGGGTTCATATTCCTAGGGTATAATATTGTTCATAGGGCTTAAAATATTAATCATTTGCTTAAATATAAATCCGTTGGGTTTATAATCACGGTCAACCATAGTCCAACTTCACACTGTGGCAAATGTTGTCTCAATATGAAAATGAACCATGGAAAACCATTGTCAACCATCGTCAACCATGGTAAATCATGGTCATCCATGGTCCAATTCCATATTGTGACAAAGATTGTTTCAATATGGAAATCAATCATGGTCCAACATTGCAGTTTAACAAAGATTGTCTCAATATGAAGATCAATCATCGTTAACCACGGTCTAATGTCGTATTATGAAAAAGATTGTGTCAATATGAGAATAAACCATGTTCAACCATGGTCAACCATGTTTATTTTAGGTTTTATAATATTTATCTTAAGGTTTATATACCTTGGGTTTGTAATCCCTTCGGTTTTAGTATTAATGTCTTGGGTTTATAATATCAATCCCTTGGGTTGATTAATATAAGGTTTCATATTCCAAGGTTTTAATACTATTCATGGGGTTTATAATATTAGTCATTGTGTTAATATAAATCCCTTAGGTTTATAATCATGGTAAACCATGGTCAACCATTGTCAAATGTCACATTATGGCAAAGAATGTCACAATATGAAAATCAACCATGAAAAACCATGTTCAATCATGCTCAACGATGGTCAATCATGCTCAACCATGGTCCAATGAGACATTGTGCAAAAAATTGTCCCCATAGAGACACGTGTCAACTCGAGGTTGAGCAAAGAAGTAATTACACATTTCCTTCATACTAGGTTCTTGTTGCAGTAATTATTGGAGTTTAGCCTCCATAGAATATTCCAAAATATTAGTATACACAAATTAAAGGTATTAATATCATATGTCCATGCATTTACATTGGAAATTATAACATTATTAACATATAAATTGTAAATTTTAGGCTAATATGTTTATGTGGTCAAGTAGTTAATATCAAGAAAAAATTTCCTCAAGAAGTAGTTACAAAAATGGTGTAGTTACACAAACGATCTTGTGGTTAATATCTATTTCACATTTGGAAACGATAAAAAAATATAATGTGTTTCCTCTTTCGAATATGGAATGCAAAAAAATATATGTTGACAAATCCTATCTAGATATGATTCCGTTAATAAAGAAAATACTACAACGAATAAGAAAGCAATATCGTCTCAGTTGTACAGAAAATGAATTTGCAGTATTGCTCAATGTACTGAGGTCATCAGTGTACATGGTACCTAGTGAGCCCTTTTATTGCACCAAGAATGTTGTGACTCCCAATGGTTCCTCCATTCAAATTATCAACCCCAGGTTCATACAAACTTAGAGGTGATAGTGCTATATGCACATCAGATAGGATTCCACTCATGACATCCTTAGTTATGAAATTAGATCAAAAGTGCTCATAGACCACTCCTCCAACTAAATTACAATGAAAGCTTGTTGATAAAGGTCCAATTGGAAATTACTTCTTTCTATAAAAGTGGAAATGCCATTGACTCAACTTGGATATGCTAACTAATCAATTCATGAAAGAATAGACGCTAATCTACTTGTAGAAAGTTATTTTATCTTTACAAAATCCTTCAAAATATGAAATTACTTAAAGAAAGGAAAGTGTTTTTCCTTACATAATTCATCAAACTACCAATCATAATTTCATGTACCATCTACCTAGTTCACACTTGCTTGTAAATCAATAACCTACTTACATCATGCTTGTGATAGAAAACCTAACTCAACTATGTTTTTGCAGTGAAGAAAAGGAATGGTTGGAGAGGAATAAGAGGTACCCTTGATCATAAAATCATAGATGGGGGTCATTATTCATATAGACTAATTCAAAGTTGAAGTGGGGATCAAAACTGATGGAGGAAAGTGGTTCTACAGGTTTGCTATAGGTGATTGCTACAAGAGGACTTGTAATGCTACAAAAGGGCATCTGAGTGGCTTTTGAAGGTGAAAATGATGTCTTGAGGCTATGGAGAGGTGGATGGAGGTTGAAGAAAATGGAGGGAGGATGGTTTGAACTCCTAGCCAAGCTCAGGACCTCTTAGAGTCATGTCTTGCACTAGGATGAGTGCTCTCAGTATACTAGGAAAAATGACTTATAAAATAGGGTTTTGGGATAGAACTTGAAGGTGGATAGAGAAGATGATCTAGCTTAAGATGGAAGTGTTAAAGTTTCCCTTCCTTATAGATCAACATAGCCCTACAATAAATCACATGCATGCATCCATTTATCATTAACAAAATGAGATAACTTATGATGGAAAAGATGAGTTGAATTTATATAACATCTAATTTATGCCATAACAATCATCTAATCACTAACGTGACTTCTAAGCTATAGAAAGAAAACATAAATTAGGACAACTAACATTAACCTACTTCCAAAAAATCACAAACATAATATTTTTGGACTGTGGTTGGGAATTGTTCTGGAGGTGATGTAGAGGCTTCAACCATAGGTTTTTATAGATTAATATCTACTTAAATGCAAGAAACTATGAACTACTTGGAGTCAAGAAGAAACATAAGTACAAAAAGAGGGACCAAAGAATCTGGGTTGGGCCCAAACCTAAGGGTCTTAGCCCTCTAAAACTAACTCATATGCAGTTTAAAATCAAAATTCTCATTATAAAACAGTGCAAGTCTGATACATCACATAAAAATTCAAAGTAACAATCTCAAGATTCAAGATCAATAGCTATGCCTAGCTAAATAAAAAATTCAAATCCTAATGAGCTTTTCTTCTTGTTTACTTATACAAAAGGGAAGCTGAAGATGATCCCTTGAAAGTAGGAGTGATTCCCTCCTTGATCTTGAAAATGGTGGATCTTGTACCTCTTGAGCTTCACTTGGACTAGGAGTCACTCGACTACCAATGAATTCGTACTGGTGAGAGAGGATATTGTGATTCCAAGCTGAGTTTAGGGTTCTAAGGATGTGGACATACCCCTTACATTCTCTCTTTGTCTCCATAAAGCCCCTATATAGTAATAGCCTAAAAAATTCTTCTTTTTTCCTGCAGTTAAACCACATTAGGCCACATACTATGAAAAACACCTTTTACTCCACTTAATAAGCATAAAATAACAAAAAGTGTGGATTAATGTAAGAGAAGGACAATTTTAAGGACGGAGGATGGCATAGTTATCTTAAAAATGTACTTATTGATGGGACTCATCATCACCCCCCTGATGAAGGTGTTGCTCATTTTTTGAGAAACTCATTCATCTATGTGAAGATTTTTCATGTCCCTAGTGGCCTCCCTGACATCCCAAGGCTATTCATATGGTTTTCCCTCTTGTTGGTAGAAACCTACATTCATTTATATCTTTGTCGCGCCCTCTTCTCTTCTTCTCCATCTCTTCCTTCTTGTAGGCCTTGCAGAAAGGGTGGACTAAGTTTGAGCCCTATCAACCTAAATTTTATCCTCTGTGTGATCCTCTTGTACAAGGGTGTTCTCTGCAAGGCATTCCTTAGCCTTTCAAGAGAGTAATATTCGTTGATTTGTATCTTGTGGGGTAAGGCATGCCATCTTATCTAGAAGGCTTGCATACTTTTTTTTCCCAACATCCTCAATGTGTCTTCAAAGTGTAGAATGGCTTTCTCCTGGGTAACAATGTATTTGCCTGATAAAGAAACATCATTGGAGATGACGCTATGACTACTAATGACAGCCTTACATCTCACTAGCTCTGCTCTGATATACAATGGTTCCTTCTCCTCCTTTTCCATTACCTTTTTCATCTCGTCATCTCTTGTCTCCTCATGAGTCATTCAGGATGCTAAATCCATCAATTTAATTTCCCCAATCTTGAATTGGGATCCAAAGAATTCATATTTGTCAACGTGAGATTGTGCATATAAAATTCATCTAATTTTACCTTATCTTCCATGTTAGTTTGGTTGCAAAATTCAATTAACTCCCTGTAGTCCTTAAAAGGAAGATATCGATATTGTGTTAGAGTTTTGATTTGGAACTATAGCCATTGTTATTTGAAAAATAGAGCATAATACTTTGATGGCTTCCTGCATTGCAAGGCTTCCGTAGAGAGACCTTCCAGGGTGGCAAGTTGTGTTTCTTTCTCCTACACCCTCTTGCTCAACCTAATGTTTTCTGCCTAAAGTTTCTCCTTCATCATAGACTCCCTCATTCTCAAATCACTTAACTCTTTTCCCATTTCAAGGACCTTATATTCCATGTGGCCTACATCCTCCACATTCTTATATTTATCAATTTTCATCCATCTATCGATTATGCCTCTCACTATCTCCAAATCATACAGGAGTGAGATTGAAAAATTTTCACAGATAATCCTTCCTCCTTAAAAAATTTGTAGTAGGACCTGTTGGCTCTCAGAATTACTCTCCCCTTTACAACTTTTCTCACTTCTTTCTCTTGTTTTTCCATACAATATATATCCCCATCACTAATAAATGATATATTTTGTCTCAAGGAAGACATTAAATGATTAACATGTTATACTTTTATGTTTTTTCTATTTGGAATAAGTTTGTGCAATTTAGCTACGGAACATAGCCCATTCTATAGCTAACCATGTGTTCCGTAGCTACTTCCATCGTTGAACAGGTTACAGGTGTCAAAAGAGGAAACCGACCACATGGGCATCTCTGGAATGGTCACGACATGGATCCTATCCTAGTCAACCAGCCCAAATCGACAAAGAAGCCAGCTCAAGACCATAGTCAAAGGTGGAGTCAAACGAGGAAACCTGAGAGCAATAGGAATCTATGTCCACTCTTCGTGGCTATTCAATAAATCCAACAACCTTTGTTGTAGCATTTACTTGAACCAGCCACCGATGATAATAGTTTCATGCAACTACCTTGCTGAGTTAAAGTCAGCTGTATCTGATCACCCATTCATGCAAATATGTTGTAATACGTGGACCACCTGTAGCTAAATTCTCTCGAAAGACAGTTAGGAATTTTTCTTTAAATATCAGTTGTAAAGAACTGAGAAGGAGTTCGAATTTATTCATGTGTTAAACTTAGACTTACTGCTCTGTAATTGTGAAACTTATTTTCCTGTTAATGATATAAAGTCGTGTTTAACCAAGTGATCATTTGAAAGAGTATCTTCATCTAGTTAGCAACTCAACTCAATTAGTTGCAGAGGGCCCCTACACTGAAAAAGGTTTTTCTTTTTTAATTTTGTTTACTATTCAGTTTCCTTTCATTATTTATTTTAGCAGTGTTTGCAGTTTAGGTTGATTTCTTGTAGTTGATTCATTTCAATTCTGCCTGTAATTATTTCCTCTGAATTTTGTTCAGTAGCATAATGATAGACTTCGATGGTGCAGTCTTGTTTCTTCTATCTATTTCATAAATGGAAACTTGTTTTTATTTAAAAGGGTAAGGTGGAAAAGTAACAAGAATGTATTGTTGATTAGTTTACTTACTGATTGTTTCCTCTGTTATTTACTTTCTAGTTCAAATTGCTAATACACTGTGTGGATAGATGTTTTTCTTGGTCATCATTTCAAGTTGATATCTATCCTAGACTAAATGGTTAAATATTCATTTCACACAAGGATTGTAATCACTTAGTTGCTCTGTGTATATTTGATTTAGTTCTTTAAATTGTGAAGTATAGTAAGTTGTTTGTTTGCCATCTCAAGAAAGTTATCTTTCGAAAATTGGAGGCTTGGATAGCTAAAAGTGCTTTAGTTAGTTTCATTCTATGTAATTATTTCAATTTGCCTTACAAATTCACCTCTTTACCTTCAACTTAGGAATAGAAGACAAGGTCTTATAGATACTCTATTTTTTTTTATCCCTTCCTTTAACTTAGATTTTGATTAGTTCACCTTTTAATTTAGATTCAATTCCCTCATAATCGAGACTGTACATCATTAGGAATTAAGGAAACCCCTCAAAACAAAACAATATAAAAACATATACAAAACAATGAAGTAAGAAGGGTTACTTAACACAAACAGTGCACTACACTTCATCAGCTTACGATACCCAGATTGATAATTTATGTAGAGCAATTTAGGACACTAAATTGACTAGACATTTTGGTGCCGTTTCCAGGGAAGTGTAGCTGGTTAACCTTATCTCTTACATTCAAAAAAAAATGACATGCGTAGAGAATGAGACTCTAAGGGTAGATTTATAGCTAGGGGCAGAAGTTCAATTCCTACAACACCACCTACTCCACCAAGAACAAGAAAAGGCACACCTCCATCCCAAACTCATACTCCCAGTCATAGGACTCCTGGAATTCCAAGGGCAGAATTCCACTCAAAATAATCTCCTACTTCATCTACCAAGTCAGTCCTAGGGGAGAAAAATTTGAATCTCCAATAGTAGGAATAGCCTTTTTCACCTCTGCAGGAGAGCACATTGTAGTTGAAGAATTAGGAATACTTGGTGACGAAGAAGAAGTAGAACCTCTCTCCCATATTCCATTAATAGAAGAACCAGAGGAGGAGGAAGTAACCTTACAGGTTGAACCCTATATTGACTCTGAAGAAACTATAATGGTAGAAGAAGAACAAGATGCAGAATTCTCACTGTTTGGAGGAGGGGGTAGAGGGAGAGGGAGAGGTAGAGGAAATAATGGAGAAGGTAGAGAAAATAATGGAGGAGGTAGAGTAAATAGGGAAATAGATAATTCTTTTGGATTCCCTATAGTGGATGAGGAAACAAATGCCACAATGAAAAATATCTCACCTTCTGTCCTCCCAAACTTCTATGGGTTGAAAAGTGAGGATCCTAAAACATTCTTATTTGAGTTTGAAGTCTTATGCGGAACTTATGACTATCTAGAAGACTCTCAAAAACTTAAATTGTTTCCTTCAACATTGAAAGGAGTTTCTTTGAAATGGTTCATGGGGTTAGTCACATAGTCCATTAGAACATGGAATGACATGAAAAAAATGTTTTTGTATAGGTATTTGGATTATTTCATGCCTACCAATCATAAAGATGAAGTGTTCAAAATGATGCAAAGAGAGGATGAAAACTTAGAAGATTTGATTGAGAGATTCAAGTATAATTTGAAAAGAGCAAAGATGAACAATTTAGATGAAGAAACCTTGAAAACTCTTTTATTAAAAGCCATTAGAGATGAGTGGATAGATATCCTTAACATGATGGGGAAGGGAGATATCTCTCAACTTCCATTAAATGATATAAGAGAATTGCGTGTTCATCTCTCAAGAGGGAAATATAAAACTGGGAAAGGGCCAAGAGATCCTTGTCTTGTTAGAGTAAACAAATCTGCAACGGGATCTGTAAGTAGCACAGAAATTGGTAATATGCTTAATGAATTTAAAACTGTCATTCTCAGGGAGCCTTAGTGAGCAATTAGATACCATTAAAATACAAAACAAGCCGAATATCGAGGCTAATGCTTTAGCCATTTTTTGTCCAAAATGCAGAAAAAAAGAAAAACAAAAAAAAAAAAGCTCTAAGTGAATTCCCTTTAGATGCAAAAATTGTAGAAACTTGCATGATTTGCTCATAAAGCCATGATACCAAGGGTTGTCCTTCAATCCCAAGTCTTCACGCTATCTTTCAAGAGGAAACAATCCCAACTTCTGCATAACCTCTTTGTTTTGTTGCTAGAAGACCTTGGCAGGGGCCACAAAATCATGGATTTAACAATCAAATGTGTCTTCAGCCCCCACCAAACTGGAATTCTTGGCAGCAACCTTGGTCTCAACCTCAACCTCAATCTCAATCTCAATCTTGGGCACAAGGAGTACAAAATCCTTACGGGAGATTTTCTCACTATTACCAATATCCTCCATCATATCAGAGTTATCCTCCCCCACACATTCCACAACAAAATCAGCAGCCACAACTTCAAAATCAAAATCCTCAACTTTCATTACCATTTCAACAACAAATTCCACAACTAAACCTGCAACAAAACCAAATTCCTCAACTCTTACTGCCATTTCAGCAAAAACCAAATCAGTTACCTACCCAACCATTACCAAACCCCAACAATAAAAATCCTCTAAATGCTTACATGGTATAAGGACAATAATTTCCAACTTATATGATCACTCCTCTAGATCTTAATGATGTTCAACTGAGATCTGGTAGGATATCAGAAAAGGAAAGACCTTATGTAGTTATTCAGGAACAAGATAGTTCTAAGGAAGATTCTTTAAAAGTCAATAAAAGTTTTGAGGGAACATCCCTCCAAAACCAAAACATCAGAAAAGAGAAAGAAAAGTAATTAGTGAACACAACTCCTATCATTGAGCAACTAGCATATACTTCTACACCTCCCTTTCCTGAAAAACTACAAATTGATAGAGGGGTAGAAAAACATATCTTGTTGCCCAACTATGATTTTCTAGATGAATTGAAGAATGTTTGTATCAAAATTCCTTTGCTACAATCCATTAGGGAAATTCCAATTCTAGACAAAACAATAAAGGAGTTCAGCATAAAAAAACGAGGAATAAAAACAAAAGAAACAAAAAGAATTCACCTGGTAGGAAAAACAGCAGACATAATGATGGGAAAAATTGTCATACAAAAATATGTGGATCCAAGAAGTCCAATTGTGAAAACACATATCAATGGAGTTGAAATTCCAAATACATTGATTGACTTAGGGGCAACAATAAACATCATGAGTAAACAAACTATGGAGTAGCTTAAACATCCTAATCTTCTCTACACACATACCTTACTGCAACTAGCAGATAGATTAGTAATCAAACTAGATGGTGTGTTAGAAGATATTTCAGTATCCTTAGATTCTTGGGAATATCCTATTGATTTCATGATCTTAACTCCCAAGAATAATCTAGGAGAACATCCACTCATATTAGGAAGACCTTGGCTGGCCACAGCTGATGCTTTTATTAGTTGTAGATCTGGTTACATGTACATTTCTGATGGTAATTCAACAAAGAAATTTACTCTATGTCCTTTGGCAAAACAAATCACCGAAATAGATGACAAAGAATGGATTGATGTTGAAGATGATATTCAGCCTCTCTTTACTATTTCAGAAATTAGTGAAGATAGTAAAATTTTATATTGGAAAATTTTGAATCATCTTCAGAATATGACCATGAGCAATTTCAAGAAAAATCTAATGTTGAATATTTTTCGTCTAGGCAAATGTCTCTCTATTCTATGGAAGAGTTTGGTAGCTCTACAATTGAAATTTTTCCAAGTAGGACATTGTACATAAACAAAAACTTGGAGAAACTACAACAAGAAGAGCTAATAAAAACATTACAAAAACATTCTGCTGCATTTGCATGGGAATACAACGACATGAAAGGCATTGAGCCTAAGACTTGTATCCATCATATCTATATTGAAGAAAATTGTAAACCTATCAGACAAGCTCAGAGAAGGATGAATCCAATTCTTAGAGAGATTGTGAAAGAAGAGCTCTGATTACTGAATGTAAACTTTATTTACCCAATTTCACATAGCCAATGGGTTTCTCCTTTGGTAAGTGTGCCTAAAAGGAATGGTAAATTGAGGGTGTGCATTGATTACTAAGGATTGAATAAAGCAACCGTTAAAGATCATTTTCCTTTACCTTTTGTAGATCAAGTGTTAGTTACATTAGTAGGTAAGAAGTATTTCTCATTCTTGGATGGTTTTAGTGGTTATAATCAAATTTAGGTAGCACTTGAAGATTAGAATAAGACCACATTTACTTGTCCATGGAGAACTTATGCCTACCAAGTACTTCCTTTTGGGTTATGTAATGCACCTGCAACATTCCAGAGAGCAGTACTAGGAATTTTTTCTGATCTGATACATGATTGTGTAGAGGTATATATGGATGATTTTACAGTCTATAGAAATACATTTGAAGCTTTGGGAAATTTGGAAAAAGTCCTTAAAAGATGTAAGGAAGCAAACCTTTCACTAAGCCATGAAAAATGTTTTATGATGTTTACAGAAGGTATTGTTTTAGGACATCACATTTCAGGAGATGGGATTAAAGTTGACAAATCTAAAGTTGAAGTCATCTCTAAATTATCAATTCCAAATTTCCAAAAGGATGTTAGAAGTTTTATGGGATTTACAAGATACTATAGAATATTTATAGAAAAATTAGCTAAAATAGCATCCCCACTCTTCAAATTGCTTACAAAGGATTTTGAATTCAATTGGAATTCTAATTTCCAGTTGGCATTTGAAACCTTGCAAAAAATTTATGAAGCACCCATGTTAAGAGGTCCAAATTAGAAACTCATGTTCCATATTTCAACAGATGCTTCAGATACAGCTCTAGGAGCTATATTGGGACAAAAAGATCTGATTCCTTATGACATTTACTATACAAGTAAGAATTTGACACCCACTGAGTTAAATTATACTGTGACTGAAAAGGAATTTTTAGTTGTTGTTCATGCAATTAACAAATTCAGACACTATATAAGAGACTATGAAACCTTTGTGCATACAGATCACTCTTCAATTAGATATTTGATGAATAAACCTATTACTAATGGTAGAGTTACAATATGGATTTTACTCTCACAATAATTTAACATTATTGTGCTAGATAGGCCTAGAAAACAAAACACAGTCGCTGATTTCTTGTCCAAAATTCAGAATATCAAAGAAGATTCTCCGGTTGAAGATAAGTTTCCTTATGAATATCTTTTTGTAGTAACCACTCAAACTCCTTGGTTTGCAAATATTGCTAACTATTTAGTCAGAGGGAAGTTACCTTCACATTTGTTTCCTAGAGAAAAAAAGAAAAATTATTTAGCTAAGTGCAAGATATTCATGGATCACTAACGAATGGTATAAATTAGGCCTAGATCTTATGATCAGAAGGTGTGTCAAGGAAGATAAAATGCCTGAGATTCTCAAGGCATGTCATGGTGAGCCATGTGTTGGGCACTTCGCTGACAAAAGGACAGCCTATAAAATCCTTTCTTTAGGATATTATTGGCCATCCATTTTCAAGGATGCTAAAGAATATGTCAGGAGATGTGGCAGTTGCCAAAGGGTAGGCAAACCTGCTCCCTCATATGAAATTCCATTACAAACTCAGGTACTCATTGAACCTTTTGAAAAGTGGGCCTTAGATTTTGTTGGGCCAATTAATCCTCCATCTAAGCAGAAAAAGTATATATTGGTATGCAGTGATTATGTCACTAAATGGGTAGAGGCCAAAGCATTACCTTTTGTTAATGAAAAATTTGTAGTTAATTTCATTTTTGAGGACATCTTTACTCTCTTTGGTGTTCCAAGAGAAATTGTGACAGATCAGGGACCTCAATTTGCATCTAACATGGTGGAAGGGCTTGTGGAAGAATACAAGATCAAACATTGGAAATCTACTCCTTATCATCCACAAGCAAATGTTCAAGTGGAATCTAAAAATAAATTCATTGAAGGAATACTCACCAAGGTTGTGCATCTACATAGAAGAGATTGGGTAGAAAGGCTTCTTGAAGCCTTATGGGATTATAGACTACATGGAGGAACACAACGGGACATACACCCTATGAAGTTGTTTGTGGGAAACAAGTCTTGTTCCCCATATAGTTACAAATTAGAACTTTCAAGATGGAAATCCAACTGCCACTAGATTTATCAGAAGCACAAAAGCATAGGCTGGAGCAATTAAATGAACTTGATGAAATCAAGAAAGAGGCAGTTCAAAGGACTGGTATAGTCCAACAACAGAGAGCTAATTGGCATGAAAAATATATCAAGGACAAGAGGTTTCAAGTCGGATATTAGGCGTTGTTATTTGATTCAAAGTCTAAATATTTTCAAGGGAAGTTTCAAACTCATTGGCTTGGGCCATATGAGATTGAAAAAGTCTTTAATAATGGAGCAGTGAAGATAATAACAATAGATGAAAGTAAAATTCCTTTTCTTGTGAATAGTCATAGATTAAAGATATATCATAAACAAATTTCAAAAGAGGAGTTCATCAAGATTTTCAAAGACAATTCTGAAATGAAGCTAGTGAAGAAGAATTCTTGTTCTCCACTAACTTAGTCTTTATTTTTCTTCCAAAAAAAAAAACCGATAAAAAAAATAAATTGTATAAGGTTGAAAACCAATCATTGATCGGCATACTTATACAAAAATACAAGGTGAAAATCAATAGTTTCTGACACCCTGTATTTTCTATTTTCTTTCTATAATAAGTAGTGACAAAAAGCTACAATCACTCTGTAGTTTTAGATTTTGCAAATTCATCATCTCGTCACACCTCACTCCATTTTATTTTTGCAGTTTCACTTCATCTCATTGTCATACTCCATCAATAATTATTTTTTCAGTTTTCATTCCATTTTTTCCATTTCATTTATCATCTTGTCTTACATCTCATTTCATTTCACTTACATAACCATTTCCATTTCATGACCCATAAGCCATATGTCACTTTCTTTTTCATGTTTTGTAGTTGATTCTATTTCACAGATAATCTGATTCTGCAGCTGCAACTTACTCATTAAGAATGGCACAATTGTATAGCTCACAAATATATCATGAATGGAGGAAAATTGAAGAATCAAGTTTTGGAGATCAACCATGCTCAAAATATCTATAGATCAACACCAAAAGAATCATCAAGAAAAAGGTTAAGTTCCAAGGTAAAAATGCAAATTTATTTCAAACAGCAAGTTATAAACATAAGTTATGTATAATATGAATGATAATACGTCTCCTTAACAAGTCATCATTTGATTTGACTACCACTTCATGATACCACATCTCCACCACATCCTCCACATCCAATACCTAACAGTCTATAATGATTTCATCATACCATACCGCTGCTACATTCTCCATACCCTGTACTTAAATGGTCCCTAATAACCCCATCTATTAATTACCACAACCATGATATAACCAATGTATTCATGTTTCTTCAAATGGTCACCTTCTACTTATTTCCTGCAACCTCATAGTTCTTTGTTTACCATAGCCGCAAACAGTCCATTTTCACCAATCCTGAGAGTGATTTTGAGGTTAGTAAATTCTACAAAATAGAGACCATGGGACTCCTTGTCAGGGCAGAGCTTGTAGGGCAAAACTTTATGGAAGGGTACCCCCAACTCAAGGAGATGCTGCAGAAGATTGGATGGCTCAAGTTCATTGAAAAATTTGATGGATATCACAAGGTGATCACGAAATCCTAGATCATTTGATGGTACATAAGTGAATATTGTGGACATCAAGTTTGCAATAACAGAAACTTACATAGAAAAGGCTACAGAACTACCAAGAATTGGTGAGAGGTGGTTCAAAAACAAAGAATTTGACAGTGAATCATGGAAGGTATTTCTCAGGAACCCAAGTATGGATGTCACTATGTTTAGGAAAGGAATCCCTATTTCTGCACTCAAAAATAAATGGAGAAGCATGTTTTTGATATTACAAAAATTTATTACCTGTGAGGGAATATTCGGATGTATTTATGTTTATCATATACGTTTATTGATGAACTTTCTAGACAATGGAAACATCAACCTCCCTTTCTTCCTTCTAAATATTCTAAGGAGAATGGCTTCAAATGTAGATACGAAAATAGAATTTCTGGAAATAACCATGTACCATCACGAGTCGGTCAAAATCCTAGTTGAATATCATATAAATAAAATAGGGGACACTTGGGAAAACTTTCTGATAAGAAACCATTTCCAAGGCACACCAGAATCTCCTGAAAAATATAGTGTCAAAAAGAGTAGGAGAAAGAAGACTAATCTCACCATTCAAAGCAACCCTGAGCCTTCGGTACATAAAAATGATGAAGAAGAACCAATATCTGAAAAATTAACAGAGATCAGAAAGTGAATCAAGCAGAGGAAGAAGTAAAATAGAAATCTAGTGGAATTAGTGAGAAGACACCTGAATCTCCATTACAACCAGATGATGAACAACCAATCTTTGAAAAATTGGAGATTAGGAGACAAATCAAGGGGCAGAGGATCCCAATGCATAAATCCAATACAATAGCAAATTTATGATTACATAGAATCACTAGAAAAGAAAAACGCCTCAAGGGATCTAGGTTCCTCAGCCAATCCAGAACAACCTGTCAATCCACAAGAACCTCTGACTGACTCACTCAAACAAGAAATCTATGAGTTGGAGATATTGAGCAAGCATATTAGGAAAGAAAATGAAGCCCTAAAGGAATAAAGCAAATTGGATAAAGCCATCCATAACAATACCATACTGCACCTAGGCTTATGGTACAATAAAAATAGGAAGTTGAAGAGGAAGAATAGAAACTTGAACAAGACAGTGGTCAAACTTAAATACAGACTTCTCGTGAAGAAACCAAGGATGGCTGTCACTTCAAAGAAGAGTAAGAGAAGAAAGTTAGATGTATTGGTAGAGGTATCTGAGTAGATGCAATAGGAAAGAAGAGTTCATAGTTTTGGAAAAATTTCATGTGGACATGCAATGACTTTGTAGTGGGGGTATGTTGGCTCTTAGAATTACTCTCCCCTTTACAACTTTTCTCACGTATTTCTCTTGTTTTTCCATAAAATATAGATCCTAATCACTCATAAATGATAGATTTTGTCTCAAGGAAGACATTAAATGATTAACATGTTATACTTTTATTTTTTTTCTATTTGAAATAAGTTTGTGCAATTTAGCTACAGAACGTAGGCCATTCTGTAGCTAACCATGTGTTCTGTATCTACTTCCATGGAAACCAACCACATGGGAATCTCTGGAATGGTCACAACATGCATCCTATCCTAGTCAACTAGCCCAAATCGACAAAGAAGCTAGCTCAAGACCACAGTCAAAGGTGGAGTCAAAAGAGGAAACCTAGGAGCAATAGGACTCTATGTCCACTCTTCATGGCTATTTAATAAATCTGACAGCTTTTGTTAGAGCATTTACTTGAACCAGCCACCGGTGATAACAGTTTCACCCAACTACCTTGCTGACTTAAAGTCACTTGTAGTTGATCACCCATTCACGAAGATCTTTTCTAATATGTGGACTGCCTGTAGCTAAATTCTCTTAAAATATAGTTAGGAGTTTTTCTTTAAATATTAGTTGTAAAGAACTAAGAAGGATTTCAAATTTCTTCATGTGTTAAGCTCATACTTATAGCTCTGTAATTGTGAAACTTATTTTCCTGTTAATGATATGAAGTCGTGTTTAACCAAGTGATCATTTGAAAGAGTATCTTTAGCTAGTTAGCAGCTCAACTCAATCAGTTGCAGAGGGCCCCTGCATTGAAAGAGGTTTTCCTATTGTTATTTTGTTTACTATTCAGTTTAGTTTCATTATTTATTTTAGTAGTATTTGTAATTTAGGTTGATTTCCTATAGTTGTTTCATTTCAATTTTGCCTGTAATTGTTTCCTTTGAATTTTGTTCAATAGCATAATGATAGACTTCGATGGTGTAGTCTTGTTTTTTCTATCTATTTCATAAATGGAAACTTGTTTTTCTTTAATAGGGTAAGGTGGAAAAGTAACAAGAATGTATTGTTGATTAGTTTACTTACTGATTGGTTCCTCTATTATTTACTTTCTAGTTTAGATTGCTAATACATTGTGTGGATAAATGTTTTTCTTGGTCACCATTTCAAGTTGATACCTATCCTAGACTAAATGGTTAAATATTCATTTCACACAAGGATTGTAATCACTTAGTTGCTCCCTATATATTTGATTTAGTTCTTTAAATTGTAAAGTACAGTAAGCTGTTTGTTTTCGATCTCAAGAAAGTTATCTTTCCAAAATTGGAGGCTTGGACAGCTAAAAGTGCTTTAGTTAGTTTCACTCTCTGTAATTATTTCAATTTGCCTTACAAATTCACCTCTTAATCTTTGACTTAGGAATAGAAGACAAGGTAGGATAGATACTCTGTTTTTTTTCTCCCTTCATTTAACTTAGATTTTGATTAGTTCACCTTTTAATTTAGATTCAATTCCCTCATAATCCAAACTGTACATCATTAGGAATTAAGGAAACCCTCCAAAATAAAAAATATATACAAAACATATACAAAACAATGAAGTAAGAAGGGTTACTTAGCACAAACAGTGCACTATACTTCATCAACTTATGATACCCAGATTGATAATTTATGTAGAGAAATTTAGGACACTAAATTGACCAGACAAGACCCCAAGCTAGGTTGTGGGTTGTGCTCTTAGAGCTGTTGTAGGTCGTTTCCATCTTTGTTTGAGGCAGTGGCTTCCTTTTGTAACTCTTTCTTGTGCTCATGTAGCTTCCCCTATCCTTCCTATAACAAACTCTCCCCCTCTTGTAGCAAACCATGTCTCTACTGTAGCAAACCCTGATCCTCCTGTAGCTTCTCTCTTTCTTCTTTATCAATAGAATATTGTGTCCTTGGCTTCTTGAAGGTAAAAAGCCTAGTGGTAGGCCTACTTGCAAGTGATATAGGTGACTTGGTTTTGGTTTTCAGATAAGTGACCTCCTCAATCTTTCCTTCACTAGGTCCTATTTCTTCCTTTTTTCTTGGCGACTCATCAATAATTATAGGAACCTTTGTAGGAGTTTGTGGCTTTCCTTGTCTAATTCTAGTGCTCTTCCTAGTTCTAAAATACATTTGAATTGGTCTTCATTTCTTCATCTTGGGATTGACAGGAGTGCCTAATATAGCTAATGTTGCAGCTACTTCCTGTTAAATATATTCTACTCCTTGGGGTTGAGAAGTCTCTTCAAGGCTTACTCTTTATTCTCCTTTCTCCTCCCCCTCTTATCCTTTCATCCCTGATTCTCCTTCTTTTGTCTCTTTTGCCTCATTTCCTATGTTTTTCTCTCTTCCTCTTCTATTCTTGCTGCCTCTTCTTCCTTTGTTTTTTCTCCTTCTTCTTCCTCCATTTTTCCTTCTCTTCCTCCAATACTAGAGGTTGGAGTCTCTCCTATTGTGAGGGCTTGGGTTTCTATGAAAGTCTCCCTATCCATTTCCATAAATTTGTTCCATATGATAGGGATCCTCAAGTGTTTCATAGCATCCACCACTATCAACTTTATCATGCCATGATGAGCTAAATGTTGGTGCTTTCCTTCCCTTACCTTCTAACTCATCTCCATGATTGACTGTAGGAAGAAATTAGGGACACTAAGTCTTTGAGGAAGGTGTAAATTTTCCTTGAACCTCAGCTCCTAGAGTATCTTAAAGTGGCAGGCATGAACCACACTTAATATCCCTTCACAAGGCATACATTTAAGGATATGGTAAGCTACCACATCCCAAGGGTAAGGAAGACTTTCTTGTCTCACTCCATTCTTATCTTCTATAGGCTTCTCTTTTGAAAGGAAGAAGTCTTTATTTGTTATGACACTTACTTTCTTGCACCTTTTCTCCACCTAATTCCTAAAGGAAAGGCAGTCACTCTGCTTATGGATTTAGGTATGAGAGAGATGTCCAACCCTATTATAATAGTAGTGTCATTGTCTTTCTCTTTAGAGTGTAATGGCATGGAAAATTCATGGGAGATATCATCCTCATACCCCTTTAACAACCCAAAGAAACCAAACCATTGGTGTCTTCTCAAGCTGTCAACTAGAGGAGGGTGATGGTAAATTCGTTCATTGTCTGAGGGTTCGCTTCTGCTAAATACTCCCCCCATTTCTTCCCTATTACTCCTTGATGTTATGTAGGTGTGGGATTAAAAAAAAATGAAATGGTCTCATTGGTTAAATAGTGGTAAAGTGTTTGGTAGTAGTGCGGAAGAAGGGTGCTCGAATTGATATCAACAAAACTATTTTCTCTTCTCTTAACCTTAGAAAACTTCAAAAATATCTCCGACTATTCAAATGACTGTTATAGGCTGTTATATTCAATTAGACTTCTCATGCGATTGGATGCAGAAACAAGGAAGGAGAGTGTCACTTACTTCTTATCAGAACAATTCTAGGTGTGCATGAAGGTTTTGAGACAACGTCAAGCTGCTATGACTCCTTTTTCTCCTCCCAACTCCTCTTGTAGCTCCTCTCATCCCTCTTGTAGCAATTGCAGTCCTACCTGTATCTTTCTCCTATAACACTTATAGATAAGATTCGAACCTCCTCGATGGCACCATAGGTTGTCTGTTGCACTAGCTCGTACTTCCTCTACCTATTTTTGGAATGAGTGATGGTAAAAATGAAGTCGATCCCAACATATAATATCATCTTTTGGTTAAAATATTGGAGCACTCTAGTGACTTTTCATTAACATGAGTTTTCTCTTTTGGACCGTTGTCCCCACTAACTATAACCATTTATCTCTCCTCGTGATTATCACCCCACTCTTCGAGGACACCACTTCGTTTTGAGTTAACATTTTCAGATTGCATGGGTAACTTAACTCACACTTTACTTTACTAATTGAGGGTGGCCAAGTTCATTGGCCACCTCCAACTTATTAAAATACCTTTTCTTGTTCAAAACACATTTTATTCATTTTATGATTAGGGAGGAGGTTAGGGTTACAATACCTGAGCCTACTTGTGGATCGAACTATTGTAGAGGTTTTCATGCTAGAGTTGGAACATATATCATTATGATCGAGGGAGTTGACTTCTTTGAATTGTTTCTTATGCATGTCTTCATCCTTGATGATACCTTGATTGTTGCTTTTGATGTGTGTGTGTAGGTGCCTCTTTGATGTCCAAGCTATTGTTGTTGATGGAAAGCCTCCCTAAGAATGGTGTGTCTCTTGATAGTTTCAAACAAGGCTCCATTATCCCTTATGATGGTGGAAAAATATGATATCAGTGATTCTGGTTGTGGATGCACATGCTACTACAAGATGAGTTTCTTTCTGTACCATTCCTTTGATCTCCCCTTGAAGTCTTCAATTTTCATGAGGGAGATGAGTGACGTGATGAAAATCCATGAGGATAGGGTTGGAGTCATGAAGAAGTAGTGTAGACACTATGGAAATAAAAAATAGTAGCTTCTATGTTTTTTTCAAGGTAGGACAAAGTGGAAAATGTAAGAAAATTATTGGTGAAATGGAATGGATGGGTGATGGATAGATGATGAAAAAATCATATAAGGACCCACTTTATCATTTCTTAGATTCATAATGGCATTTTGGGTTGTTCTCCTCCTCAGATTTCCCTCCTATAGTTCCACGGACTCCTCTGTAGCATTACAAGACCCCTTGTAGCAATACAGGTCCATACTGTAGCATCACAAAGATGAGATGAAATTTGAATTTATTGATGATGGTATTGTGGAGAGAGATAGTCATATGAATGGAGACAATTTGTATGAGGTCTATCAATGGAGGGATGGATGATAGCTTGCAGTTTTTGGCCTATAGCCATGAAATTTTCCACTATGTACAATCCTACAAAACAAGAGAAAGGTTAGCGGACATGATATAAGCTTCTTCCTTGTTCTTCTTTTCTTCTCTTTTTTTACATGAGACACATAGGTTGCCTCAAAGGAGGTTTCCAACCTACATGCGTGCCCTAGGTGCCTCAAAGGAAGTTTTAACCTAGGGATATTTCTTATTTTTTTCTCTTGGGTTCCCTCATAGAGGTTTTCAACCCTATAGTTCACCTCAAATGCCTCATAGAGGTTTTCATCCTGTTCTTTTTATTTCCATTCTAGGAATGATGTGGACTATAAGATATGAAACTCCCAATAACATTTAATTCTTTGTTGAATGAACTGATAAATTCTTCCTTGGACAGAGGTCTCATATATAGCTTCAACCTATAACCATTTACAAGTAAGGGAATGCCTTCCTCATCAATGTTTCTGATCTAGACATATACATTTTCATGATACATCTCTACTAGGTATGGACCCAACGATGTTGTCATTAGCTTCCCTTAAAAATATTTGAATCTATATTCATGAAATAGGGTCCAATCCCCTCCTTGAAAAGTATTTTTCGTGATATTCTTGTCATGCCAGACCTTCCTTTGCAGTTGTATGACTTTAGTGTGTAGGAGAGCTTACATTCTAAACTCATCTAAGCCATTTAGTTGGACTATCCTTTCTTGTTGTGTTATCATGACATCTAAGTCCAACTGAGTTATCATTCTCAAAGTGTTATATTCAAACTCAATAGAAAGCAAAGTCTTCTTGCCATAAACAAAGCCATATGGAGTTAATCCAATGGTATTTTTCCAAGTGATGTTGTAGGCCCAAGTGGCCTCTACTAGTCTCTCTACCCAATATTTCATGTTGCTACTAACAACCTTGGTGAGTAGCTCTCCAATGTTATGTTTGTGACCTCTACTTGCCCATTTTCTTGATAGTGATTTGTTCTTGATATGGTGTTGCCTAATGAGATATTCAATTAAATAGGTTGGTAACTGTGCTCCTTGATCAGTGACTACCTCTCTTGGGTATGCAAACTTGTAGAAGATGTTTTCTCTTAAAAAAAATTCCACTTTATGCTCAATTGTTGCTTTTATTTCCTTTATCTCATCCCACTTTTTCAAATAGTTAGTGCACACAATCATGTACTTCTTTTGTCCTCATGGTGGATCAATTGGCCCTATGGAATCCATGCCCCACTTTTCAAAGGGCTCTAAGGCCACTTGAGGTTGTAGGGGAATTTCTTCCCTAGGTGTGGCTTTTCCCATTCTTTGGCACTAATCACTTATAGTGGTGTATCTCCTTGCATGTTGATGTAAAGTGAGCCAATAGTAACCATCTTGTAAGACTTTATAGGTTGTCATTTTTGCGACAAAATGACCTCGACAAGGTCCATCATGACATGCTAAGAGGATTTCAAATACCTCCTCTTCTCTTACACATACCCTCAATATATGATCTTGTCCCATTGTGAAAATATTTCTCCCAATCCAAGTGAAAGGAGACATTTTCCTGACAAACTTACTTTTCTTCCTGGATGATAAAGTAGGAGGGAACCTCGGAGCAACCAAGTACTTTTATATGTCAGAAAACTAAGGAGAAAACACCTAGATGGAAAAGAGGTGCTCATCTGGTAGTTGATCATCCACCATCTCTTCTTTACCTTCAGGCAAGGTTAACTTGGACAAAAAATCTACAACCACATTTTCTTTCCCTGCTTTTCCAATAATAGTAAAATCAAACTATTGTAATAATAACAACCATCTAATTATCCTAGCATTGACATATGCCTTGTTCATCAAATATTTAATAGCTTCATGATCAAAATGAACAAAATTTTGGTACCCAATGATATAGTGCTTGAATTTGTTTAAAGAATGTACTACAAATAAGAGTTATTCTTCAGTGACAATGTAATTCAACTCAAGTTTAGAGAAATTATTACTAATGAAATAGATAGAATAATGCAACTTATCCTCTACTTGTCCTAAGACTACTCGTATAGCTTTATTTGATGCATTAGTATAGATATGGAAAGTAAATTCCCAGTTGGGACCCCTTAGGATGGGTGCAGTGGTCAACTTTTCTTTCAACACTTGAAGGGCCTCTTGACAATTGCTGGTCCAATAGAAATCTGAATATTTGGCCATTAAACCAAACAAAGGTGAATCCACTTTACTAAAGTATTTAATGACTCTCCTATAATACCTATCTAGTCCCAAGAAAATCGTGACATATCTTTTATTTTGAGGTGTACGGACCCTTTTGATGATGGTAATTTTGTTTGGGTCTACCTGTATCCCTTCCTTGGATATGGAATGGCCAAGGGAAGTCCCCTCATTCATCAGGAACTCACATTTCTCGAGGCTTAAAGAGAGGTTCATTTCAATGCATTTCTTCAAGACCTTGCACAAATTATAGAGAGATTCATGTAAGTCACATCCATAATGAGTGAAATCATCCATGTATATTTAAACAAAATCATGAACTAATTCAACAAAAATAGTCAAAACTTCCCTCTAGAAAGTAGCAGGGGCATTACACAAACCAAATGGAAGAACACTATCAGAAAAGGTACCGCAAGGACATGTGAATGTGGTCTTAATTCATCTTCGAGTTTGATCTGGATTTGGTTATATCCACTAAATCCATCCAGGAAGGAGAATAATTTCTTCCCTGCAAAGCCATATATGAATTGGTCAATGAAGGGCATAGGAAAATGGTCCTTCTTTGTGGCCCTGTTAAGTTCCCATTAATCAACACTGACTCTCCACTCCCCATTCTTGTTAGGAACTAAAACAAGAGGTGGCACCCACACGCTATTTGAGATGGGCTGTATGAACCCTGCATCTAGTATCTTTTGCAGTTCTTCTTTCACAATGTCTTTAAGAGATAGGTTCATCCTTCTCTAGGGTTGGCACACATGCTTGCATCCCTAATTAATGTAAATATGGTGAGTACAAGCTAACAGATGCACACCTTTCATTTCCTTATAATCCCAAGGAAAAGAATCCAAGTGTTTCCTCAACATTTTTCACAATTTTTCTTCATGCTTGGCCGAGAGAGAAGGGTTAATATTTAAGGTTCTGGAAGGGCTAAACTCTACAATATTGACATGGTTTTGACTTGAGTCAATAGGGCATAATTCATTCCAAGGACTACTCCCAGATTCTTTAATCAACTCATCAATTGGTATGGGAGTGGGAGGTTGATTCTAAAGGATATGGTCAATGAGGTCATCTTCATCAGGTTTCCCCCCTCCTATAATAGTATCTAGAGTGCAGATTGGTTAGGGAGCGGTGTGATACAGTTCATATTCTTCCTCTTCTTCTAACCATGAGGGTAAGTCATGCTCAATAGAGGGTTGAGCAGGAGGATACAACACCGGTCTTTTTTGACAAATGGTCATGTTCCCATCCCTAAAACTAATGTAAGCATCAATAGTTGCTAACCACGATCTTCCCAAGATGAGAGGATAGCCATTAAACTTGGTTTTGAGCTAGAGAACTAGGAAATGAATAGGAAACTCACAAGATTCAATGGATACCATAACATCTTCAACAACTCCCTCAGGAGCTATTGTGGATCTTTCTACAAGCTCCAGCACTGTGGTGGTATTTCTAAAATCCCCTTGGATATTTAACTTTAGCATGGTTTCCTTAGTAATCACATTTATTACATCCCCAAGATCAATCGGGGTATTAGGGACTATAAGGCCATCGATGTGAACATCTACTACTGAGCTTCTAGGGTCTAGATATTTCGGGAAGATCACCCTACCAAGCATCAAATCAGATAATTTCCCAATAAAATTTATGTTGGGGGTATCTCTTTTTATTATCCCAATATTTTTGAAACATTTCTCATTGATGAGTTTATTATAGATGGGAAAATCTTTAATAGCCTGGAGAAGGGGTATCTTAACACACAAATTGTTTAATTCTCCTAGAAGTTCAACCTCTTATGGGGTGTGTTAGCTAGGGTCGATCAACCTCTTAGGAAAAGGAGGTGGATTGACTTGAGGAAAAATCTCTTCCTTATCTTCTTCCATCTCTTTAGGTGGAGAAGGTGGGTGGTTATCTGGAAGCACTCTCCCAGACCAAAGGTTGATATCTTAGATTTCCACAACATAAGCATGATAGGACGTCTCTCCATTGTAAACCTATTGTGCTTGTTAGTTGTTTGGGTTTAGACTTGGTTCAGAAGACATTTGAGGTTTCTTAGATGGATTAGGATGAGTGATTTGTGTTTGAGGTTGGGGTGGAGGAAGTAAAGAAGGAGGCTGGTTAACTTGAGGAATCCATTTTTTCATGGGTTGCCCCATTGAGAAGATTGCGGTGGATATTGCTAAAAAGGATGGTTGACAAGTTGAGGAGGATATGGAGGAGCATAAGTCCAAGAAGGAGGTGTGGAATAGGATGGAATAGTGGAAGAGTACCAAGGTTGCAAAAGTACATTCTGATTTGGATTATAATAAGAGTAGTGTGCACCTTGCATACCTTTTTAATAGGGCCAAGGTCCTTGAGGTCTTCTTTGATTAATGAAGAAAAGTCCTAGCAAAGAAGGGCATTTTTCTGTTGCATGATTTTCTTCATAGACTAGGAAGACATCTATGACATTCAATGAGCATCCATTCCTAGGATGACTTTTGGTGCATCTAGGGTAGAAAATGGCTAGTGCCCTTTCTACTTCCTTGTGTTTTCTTTTCACTTGCAAGGTATCCATTTCCAATGAAAAGGTATGAAAATTTTCACTCTTGAAATGCTTCAGCATGTTACCTATCTCATTCTTAATTGATTTTGTGGAGGGAGAGGAACTGGCCAAGCCTTAACTAGCCCTACCCTTCTTCCTGGTAGCCCTAGAGTGATTCTTGAACACAATTTTGATGTCATCATAGGATAATTGATAGATATCTCCTCTAGACAACATGTTGAGGGTTTCCAACATATCCTCGCTGATCCCTTAGAGAAGAACTAGCTTGAGTGATGCATGATCAAGGGTGTAGTTTGCCCTCCTATAACTGAGTTGAAATCTCTCCTCATAGTCTTCTAGGGATTCATCAGGTCCAAGAGTCATCCTAAATATTTATTCCTTTGGTTTATTTGGACCGATAGTAGTACTTGTACTTTCTATTGAAGGCATGTTTCATTTGGGTCTAGCTAGTGATGCTACCCTGAGGCATACCCATAAAACAACACAAGGCTACATCTTCAAGGGTAGAGGTGAATAAATTTAGTTTCTACTCATAAGAGGAATAGTTATAGGTCCTACAACAACAAAAAAATTCGAAAAAGAAGGTGTTAGGATCCTCATAGGTTAAGCCATGGAAGTTTGGAAGGGCAGTAGGGCTTATGTTCTTCATTCTAGCCTCTCCATTGGTCTCTCTGATATGGAAAACCTTATTGTCCCTGTTTTCAGCCATAGTTTGGGTAGGTGAAGTGGGTTCTTATTCTTCCCCAATAGGTTCTTAAAAAATTTTAGGTTGCTCACCTAGAAGGTCTTCTAATTCGTTTGCAGTCAAAGAGGGAAGCTCACAGTCATCGAGAAGAGTGAAGGTTGACTTTTTGAGGGTGTGGGAGTTTCTGGTAGGAATATTCCTTGATTATCCCTACTCCTACAAGGCATGAAAGAAATATATATATATATATATATATATATATATATATTTTACTTTTTCAAAAACTGTATGCAAAATAGAAAACAATGCTTAAGAAGAAACAACATCTACTTAAACACCTCCCCGGTAACAGTGCCAAAAAGTGGTGAGCCCTGGTATTGCACCAAGAATGTTGCAACTCCCAAGGGCTCCTAAACTCAAATTATCAACCCAAGGTTCGTACAAACTTAGAGGTGACAGTGCTATATGCCCAGCAGATAGGATTCCACTCATGCCACCCTCAGTTATGACATTATATCAGAAGTGCTTAGCGATCATTACTCCCACTGAATTAGAATGAAATCTTGTTGATAAAGGTACAATTGGAAATTACTTCTAGCTATGAAAGTGGAAATTTCATTTATATCAACTTGTAAATGTAAACTAATCAATTCATGAAAAGACAAATGCTAATCAACTTGCAGAAAGAAAGCAATTTTATCTTTACAAAATTCATCAAACTACAGAATCTACTTACAGAAAGGAAACTATTTTTCCTTTCATAATTCATCAAACTACCAATTAGAATTGCATGTACCATCTACCTAGTTCACACTTGCTTGTAAATCAGTGACTTAACTACATCATGCTTGTGATAAAAAAAAACTAACTCTACTATGTTTTTGCAGTGAAGAAAAAGAATGGTTGGGGTGGCCTAGGAGCTTACCATGATCATAAAATCATAGTTGGGGATCATTATTCATCTATTCTAAGTAAAAGTTGCAGTGGAGATCAAAACAGATGGAGGAAAGTGGTGCTACATGTCTGCTACAGGAGGCTTGTAATGCCACAGGAGGGCATATGAGTGGCTTTTGAAGGTGAAAATGATGCCTTGAGGATATGGAGAGGTGGATGGAAGTTGAATCAAATGGAGGGATCTTGGTTTGAGCCCCTAGCCAAGCTCATGACCTCTTAGAGGCCTATCTTTCACTACGATGAGTGCTCTAGTTATACTAGGAAAAATGACTTATAAAACAAGGTTTTAGGACAGAATTTGGATGTGGATAGAGAATATGAAGGAGCTCAAGATGGAAGTGGTAAAGGTTCCCTTCCATGTAGATCAACGCAACCCTGAAATCAATCACATGCATGCATCCATTTATCATTAAAAAAATGGATAACTTATGATGGAAAAGATGAGTTGAATTTGAATAACATCTAATTTATGCCATAACACTGATCTAATCACTAACCTAATTTCTAATCTACAAAAATAAATTGTAAAATATGACAACTAACACTAATATATTTCCAAGAAATCATAAACACAATATTGTTGGACTATGTTTGGGAATCCTTCCACTCATTCTCCCTTAAGAGAGGTGATGTAGAGGTTGCAACCACAGGTTTTTATAGATTATTCTCTACTGAAATGCAAGAAATTGTGAACTGCTTGGAATCAAGAAGAAACATAGGTACAAAATAGGGACCAAAGCCTCTGGGATGGGCCCAAACCCAAGTGTCTCAACTCTCTAAAATTAACTTAGATGCAACTTCAAATAGAACTTTTCATTATCAAGAAGTGAAGGTCTAATACATCACATAAAAGTTCAAAGTAACAATGTCAAGCTTCAAGCTCAATACCTACGCCTATCTGAACAAAAAATTTGAATCCTAATGATATTTTCTTCTTGTTTATTTATGCAAAATCGCAGTTGAATAATATCCCTTGAAGGTAGGGTTGGTTTTGTCCTTGATCTTGAAATGGTGGATCTTGTCCCTCTTGAGCTTCACTTGGAATAGGAGTCACTTGGTTTCCAATGAATTCAAACTAGTGAGAGAAGATAGTGTGATCCCAAGCCAAGTTTAGGGAGTTAAGGAGGTGGACAAACCCCCTAGATTCTCTCCTAGTTGTCTCCATCAAGCCCCTGCATAGTAATAGCCTAAAAAAAGTTTCCCCTTGAAGCCAAAATAGCTCTGATAACAAATGTATGTTTTAACACCGTACAAAAATTACCTACATACGAATTCTAAAACACAGAAAATAAACAATGTGTGAGCATAACACATAAAACACATATACACAAAGATTTTCTCCTAGATCCCAAAACTGGGACTACCAGCTTGATTTTTCATTATGTTCCTTTCAATGTTATAATACATATTTATACATGCCGAAGCATCCAATACCATGGACTGAAAACCATCACGTCCAATACCATGGACCAAAAACCATTGCGTCCAGAAAACATGTGCGAAAATCATGCACAAAACCATAGGTGGGTCCACCCAACCTAACATAGGTTCCAAAACCAAAATTTTACAGGGCGCTACCCCGGACCACTTTGCCCTCCCCACTAACCCCCCGGTTAACTACGTGGGCTAGTCGTGGAAAGAATATAACACAACCCAACATTCTCCCACTTATTGTTTTCTTTCCATAGGGGTCCACAAGAGAGCTTAGTCATTTTTCCAGCCCTGAAACACTCATTGTCTCTCTACACCAAGAGAACTTCTCAGAGCTCACATATTTTATCAATGCATCTGCAGTATTCTTCAAAGTGTCCACCTTTACCAGCAACACCTTTTTGTCTTCTATCATATCCCTCACAAAGTGATACTGAACATCAATGTGCTTTTTCCTTGAATGATATGCAAGGTTCTTTGCCAATAAAATTGCACTTTGGCTATCCCAGTCTATCCTTATAGCTCCTTGTACTAACCCCATACATGAACACAATCTCCGAAACCAAATTGCTTCCTTGCTTGCATGAGTGGCTGCCATGTATTCTGCCTTTGTAGTTGATAGTGCCACTACATATTGTTTCTTACTCATCCAACTGACTGCAACTCCAAATAGGTTAAACACATACCCACTTGTAGATTTTCTCTGATCCAGATCTCTAGCTCAGTCTACATCAACGAAGCCATGAATATCCAACACTCTGTCCAATCCTAGTCTTCCTTGGTAGCACAAACCATAATCACTAGTGCCACACAAATACCTTAAATCCCGCTTCACTGTTGTCTAATGCTTTATTCCTGGTTTTGACATAAACCTGCTCAATACTCCCACTGCATGTGCAATGTTTGGTCTAGTACATACCATTGCATACATCAGGCTATTAACTGCACTTGCATATGGAACACGGGACATGTCCTCTTCCTCTTCTTGTGTCTTGGGACACTATTCAACAGATAAGCTCACACCTATAAGAATAGGAACCTTCACCGGTTTACTATCTTGCATATTAACCTCTACAGTATTGTCTCGACATACTTCCTCTAGTTTAACCAAAGCTTCCTCTTTGCCCAATCTCTTTTAATTTCCATGCCAAAAATATAGATTGCAGCACCAAGATCTTTCATGTTGAATTTGGAGGACAATTGGGTCTTCAAATCCTGGATAATTTTTTTTTCATTTCCAACCAAAAACATATCATCCACATAGAAGACCAGATAAATAACACAGTCACCAATTAATTTAAAATACACACAGAGATATTCTTTGCTTCTAGAGAAGCCAAGTCCCCGTATAAATGTATCAAATTTATGATACCACATCCTTGGTGACTATTTTGACCCATACATAGACTTCTTTCACTTGCATACTAGTTCTTTCTTACCCTTCACCACAAAGGCTTCAGGTTGCTTCATGTGGATTTCCTCTTCCAGATCCCCGTGAAGAAATTTTGTCTTTACATCCATCTGTTCTACCTCAAAATCAAAAGCAGCAACAACAAATAAAAGTAATCTAATGGAAGTTACTTTGGCAATAGGAGAAAAAATATCACCAAAATACATTCCCAGCACTTGGGAATAAACTTTTTCTACCAACTGAGCTTTGTATTTCTCCAACTTTCCTTCTGCATTTGTCTTATTCTTGAACACCCATTTGCTACGAATGGGTTCCTTCCAGCCGGCAACTCCACCAGATCCCAAGCCTCATTTTTGTGCAAGGATGCCATTTCATCAACCATGGCCTCTTTCCATAGTTTTCCATCCTCTGAATCCACTGCTTCATTCACAGTTCTAGGATCATCATCAATAATAGACAAAGAAAAATTTGAACGGAAAGCAGATGGACTATACCTTTCTGGCTACCTTCTTTATCGAATTGATCTTCTCACAACCGGAGTTTGTGGCTCTTCATATTCTGGTTCCTCGTCTATTGTAGAGTTTGATTCTTCCTCGATTAGCTCAAACTCTATCTTTTCAAGTTCCTTTGGTTGGATTTCATGTTTAATAACATATTTTACCTCTCTAAACACCACATCCTAGTTGTACACAACCTTCCTTGTTACAGTGTTCCAAAGCTTATAACCCTTTAAATCATCGTTATACCCAATAAAGATGCACTTTTTAGATTTACTATCCAACTTGGTTAGTTTCTCCTTTGGAACATGTACATATGCATCGCATCTAAATACCCTCAAATGTGAAAGAGAGCATTTCTTACCAGTCCATATCTCTTGTGGAGTCTTATCCTCCAACACTGAAGAAGATGACCTGTTGACTAGGTAACATGCAGTATCCACTTCCTCTGCCCAGAATTCATGTCCTAACCTGGCACCACTAAGCATGATTCTTGCCCTTTCCATCAACCTCTTGTTCATTCTTTCTCTAACTCCATTTTGCTGAGGTGTATATGGAGTAGTCTTCTGTCATGCTATAGCACACTTCTGACAGAATTCTTCAAATTCCTTGCTGCAAAACTCTCCACCATTATCTGTCCTCAACACCTTTATCTTCTTCTCTGTCTGATTTTCCACGAGAGCCTTAAATTCTTTAAACCTGTCAAAGACTTCATATTTCTTCTTAAGGAAATATATCCATGTATTCCTTGAGAATTCATCTATAAATGATACATAGTACATAGTATTACACAGTGATGGAACCTTCACAAGTCCAAACACATCACTGTGCATGAGCTCTAATATTTGTTTCGCTCTCTTACAACCGCAGGGGAAACTCACCCAATTTTGCTTCCCATATACACAATTTTCACATAAATCAAAATCCAGAGAGCTATTACTCATACCTTCTACCATACCTTTACCATGAAGTATTCGAAGGCCCTTCTCTCCAATATGTCCATGTTATTGATGCCACAACATGGTTTTCTCTCGAGAGACCACTAGATCTTCTACTCCACTTTCAAGAACCACAAAATTGTTGCACCCATCAATAATAGTGCTACCTTGCAGCTTGTATAGAGTTCCAATCTGAACTCCCCGCATCAATACCAGTGCTTCCCGAACCATATTGTAGGTATCTTTCTTGAACACTGTCTTTACACCTGCATCATTCAGATTGCTTACAGAAATTAGATTCCTAGCTAATGTAGGAATATGTAGAACACCTGGAAGTGTCCTAACCCTTCCATATTGCAACTTCAACTTTACTTTTCCACAACCAATGATTCTAGCCTTCCTATCACCCCCCAAGAAGACATCACCACCATCGTATTTCTCATACTCGCAGAACCACTCTCTATGGGGAGTGAAGTGAAAGGATGCGCTTGAGTCAATTGACCATTCCACATTATCCACATGTGTACTTGAAGAAGCCAAGTACACATCGCCACCTTCATCTGAGGTGGTTTTCGCCTCTGCAGAAGGAGCATCATCAGATCCCTTTCCTTTATCAAGAGATTTAGATTGACAGTCCCTTTTGAAGTGCCCTTCCTTTCCGCATTTCTAGCACACCACCTTTATAGGTTTTCCTAGAGATTTAAATCTCCCTCTTGATTTAGATCTCCCACTCAATGACTTATTTTTGTTTCTGTTCTGGGACCATCCTCGTACAGACAAGGCATCACCATTCTAGCTCTGCATATTTTTCCATCTCATCTCCTCCATCAACAAGGCTAAGACTATTTCATCAAACTACAAGGTAGTTGCTACCTATTGCAATAACCAGACTATCCCATGAATTTGGTAGAGAACACAACAAACTGTTGCACTTATCTTCATCTGAAATTTTAATATCAACAGATGATAACTAACTTACCACAGTCTTAAATGCGTTCAGATGCTCTGTCACCGAGTCTCTATCTTTCATCCTTAGGTTATACATCTTTTTCTGTAGGAATAATTTATTCACCAGACTTAGATTTGTACAAAGTCCCTAACTTGTCCCACAATGCCTTCGTTGTAGCTTCCCCTAATACATTCAGCAATACTAAATCTGAGATACACAATCGTATTGTGCTCTTTGCCTTCTGATCCAACTTCTTCCATTCTTCATCAGACACTCCTGTTGGTTTAGTACCTAGATCTACCGCGATCCACTGATCTTTATCCACCAACAGATCCTCCATCTTAATTTTCCACAACTCAAAACTTTGACCATTAAAGTTCTCGATCTCTATCTTTCCACTGCTCGCCATCTTCTTTCACCACCAAAATCGATCCCATAGATCTCCCACTGAACAAGGTCTAACACAGGCCTGAGCGAAACCCCTCAGCAACAAAGGCATCCCCTTGAAGCCAAAACAACTCTGATACCAAATGTAAGTTTTAACCCCGTACAGAAATTACCTGTATACGAATTCTAAAACACAGAAAATAAACAATGTGAGAGCATAACACATAAAACACATATACATAGAGATTTTCTCCTGGATCCCAAAACTGGGACTACTAGCTTGATTTTTCATTATGTTCATTTCAATGTTACAATACATATTTATACATGTCGAAGCATCCAATACCATGGACTGAAAATCATTGCGTCCAATACCATGGACCGAAAACCATCACATCTAAAAAACATACGTGAAAATCATTCACAAAACTATAGGTGGGTCCAACCAACCTAACATAGGTTCCAAAACCAAAATTTCCTACGGCTCTACCCTAGACCACATAAAGTGGGGTTACGGGTGTCCCTCAAACCCCCTGTGACCTCCCATCAACCCCCCGATTAACTACGTGGGTTAGTCGTGGAAAGAATATAACACAACCCAACATAAAAAAATGCTTCCTTTTTCCTGAAATTAAACCACATTAGGCCATATACTAGGAAAAACACCTTTTACTCCTCTTACTAAGAACAATATAACAAAAAATCTGAATTAATGTAAGAGAATGGTCGTTTTAAGGCTGGAGGATGGCTTAATGATCTTCATAATGTACCTATTGATGGGACTTATCAGTACCTGACCTTCTTGGGAAGTATATTGGGTATTTGAAATATTTTACAATGAGTGTATTAGCAACATTGGTTGGTGAGTGGGAGCCTAGAGTTATTCCATCGCATTGTGTTATTTTTTGCTCCACCAAGTAGGTGTTTTACTCACTTGTAGTTGTTGGGATTAAGGTTGGGGCATGTAGTTACTATTATTAAGCTCTCTTTTCATTTTCTTGGCTATATGTCTATGGTTATTATTATTATAGCTTGCGTTACAGTTTGTTATTATTATTGTCTATAAAGACTTACTTGGAAAGACATCCATCAACTCTCATGCGCAGAGATGATAACTTGTAGTAGTCCTTTTTTTGTTTTGAAAAGGAGGTGTAGTTACATGTAAAATAATTAACCTAGATTTTTTCCTTTTTAAAATTCATGAAGTAGATCTTATGCACGAATATAATACAATATTTAGGTCTTCCACTGGAAAGAACAAGTAACGTTTTATGATTATAGGTAATAGCCATTATGACAATTTTCTTGAGGAAAAAATGGGTGCTTACATGCATATACATAATAACTACTTTGTCAAATTTTCTTGAAAGAGAAATTTTGTTCATATTCACCATAATATTACTTATTGTAACTAGATTTATTGAAAACAAGACATGTTCTTTGCATACACGAAAAATAGAACTATTTTTTTTTTTTTTTTTATTTCTTGAAGTAAAATATCTATATTAGCATCCATTAAAGAATAAATTTTGGAAAAGTAATATATATGTTTGCATGCAAGAAAGAAAAATATTATGTTGATATTTCTTGAAAAGAAGCAAGTTATTTGCATGTATAAAAAAACTAGAATTATTAAGTTTGATATTTCCTAAAAAGAAATAAATTAATTGCATGCACAAAAAATAACTATTATGTTTGGTATTTCTTGCAAATAAATAAGTTATTTTCATGCACAAAAATAGAATGATTGTGTTGATATTTCTTGAAAAGATAGAAGTTACTCGCATGCATAAAAATAACTATTATGTTTGATATTTATTGAAAAGGAATTAAGATATTATCACGGATATTGTCATGATGCATATGCATTATATTTTTAAAGAGAAACATTGGATTCTTAAAGAGAATATGTGCTTATGTGCATAGGAATAATATCTATTATATTTGATCTACTCAAAATGAAAATGTGATTTTACATGCATGGGAAGCTCGATTTGTGCAGTAAGAAATAAGTAACTTTTTTTAGAAATATTTCACATAAAACCTTTGCATAAAAGACAATTGGTTGTGTTATTTGGGAAGGATTCTTATTCATGCTATTTCTTGAGGAAATATTGCATATTTATCTGATGTTGAACTGATAGAATTTTTTTTTTTGTTTGCATGCTTTATTAGCTGTGAGTTAGCTAACTTAAGAAAAAAGGAATAATAGTGTGTTAAATATATATAATATATATATATATATTATATATATTATACTATATATATATACTATGTTCTATATATTATATATATGGAAGTATCTGTTTTCTTAGAACTCTTAAAAAGAAGAGAAGAGAAAAACATTCCCTTGCATGCATTATTGAATTAGCTTCTTAGAAAGGAAAATTGGTAATCACATGATTATTGCATTAATATTCCTTTTGCAATATTGTTTAGAGAAACATATGCACTTGCATGCATGGAAAAGTATAGTTTTGGTATTAGATTTTTGGAGAAAAGAGAGGTGTGATCAAATAATATTGATTATGTTAGCCTTCTTTTAGGAAAAATAATATGCATTTGCACGCATAAAGGGATTAGCTATGGCATTAGTTTTCTTTTGGGAGAAGATTATCTATAGTTATTGGGTTAGATATTTTGGTAAGAGGAAAATGTTTGTTTGCATCCATGAAAGAATGAATGTATGCATTTGATCCCTTTGGAAAAGAAAATATAACAGTAGGCACAAAGAAAATTGTTTACTGGGCTAGTTCTCTTAAAAGATTGTTATGCATTGGCATGCACATGAAAAATTTATAGTATGTTAACTTTCATTTGCAAAGAATATGAAAGTGCATGCAAGGTTATGTTAGTATTTTGTTGGAAATATGACACTTGATGGTGATACGTCTGTTACTAATGCATGTGCAATGATGTTAAAGAAGGAATTTCATGACATTTTCTTTACGTTTTATGTATGCACACGAATAGATGTTGAAGTGTCACTAATAAAAATTGATTATTCGTTTATTAAAATTTTATACAATCATGATATCAAATTGTGTTATCGACAAGAATGGCAGAAAATGATGGTGACTTGTACAAATGATAGATTATGTTTAACACGGTGGTAGGTAAAGAACTAATGGTCCATGTAGATTGGGGAGTGCAAGGTGCAAGATGGTCCATTGATAGAACAACCAGATCACAAAGATATGAAGATTAAAAATTTGTGGGTAAATTATATCATCATGATTGTAATAGCTTTTAGCTAGATATCTTGTATTTAATTGATATTCTTTGTAATATTGTATGACAATGATTAAGGGATGGACTCCATTACAAGTTGTTGAGTGAAGGGTGAACATCCTCACGAGCGTTTAGTAATAAAATTGAACATTTGTTGATTTTCACCCTACTGGGTTTCTAGGGCATATTGGTGTCTAATGACGTGGTTGCATGTTCTATTACTTTTATGATGTGTATTCCTTGTATGAACTTATGTTTATAATATCAAGTATGTGTTTAACTAATCTAGTTAAAGGAACCATGAAAAAATTGCAAGGTTACATCATAAAGTTTATGTTAATAGCTACAATAGTGGTTGTTAATGGTTATGAAACTTGATATTCTTTTACTAAAGTTACTATATGTAATGATGAAGATTCTATATAATAGTTAATGAGGATAATTGAATATTAATTTGGACAGTTACTTGTGGGTAAATTCTATAAAAAAATATGAACTCCATTCATTTTCATGCAATGTTTTTGGGGGATGTTACAATTTATTTACAAAGTAGTTATGGACTTTTTTTCCCTTAATTAAATTCATATATATATATATATATAATATATAAACAGTTTTATATGAAATCATATATGGTTTTTTCAGCATGTTGTATCGATAAGCCATGATATTGGCTTATGATAATGTAACAAAGCTTATTTAGATTAAGAATATCCATAATAAATGGGATGAATCTCCAAAGTTAAGAATCTCGTTATAAGTTATTTTTAAATGTATATATGTTTATATTTTTATCATTAACAATAATTATTATTAATTTAAACGAAGTTGTAATTTATTTAATTCTTATGTTTTTTTAGTAACTTGAAATGTATGATGAAATAAGTATTTTGATGCTTATTATGACTTCATGCCCATTGGAATTTACCAACCATGCGATTTATATGGTTGTGTTATTTTAATTTTTCTTTAATTTTAATTGAGATTGATGTAAGGTTTGGTTAGGCATGTCTATTTCTATGAGTAATGTTTAGACATATATTGTTGTAAGTTTTTGTTATACATGTGTACCTATGCAGCTAAACTCTAAACATAGACCTACGTGATAGGGGAGAGAGCATGTTGGTTTTTAAGATTGGATCTGAAGAATTTCCTTAGTTAAATTTAAAGGAGGATTGCTAAGTAAACTTGAGTAGTTGAATGACCCAGGTGTCTCCATACACACTCATATTTAGAAGTGACTTCAGAAAAGCTCAAAAATCAAAGTCTTCATATTCAGATGAAACTAGGACAATATCATAGTGCGTGTTGCCCTAATTCCAATGGTGCAGACATAACTCAAATCTGAGTTTGTATGCTTTACATATTCGTAGTCAAAGTTATGGTCAAACATGGCCAAGTGGCAACCTTAAGGAGGCAACAATTTGGCTTCGTGATAATGCACAAAATCTGGCCATCAAAAAGGGTGAATTTGTCGAACCATTAATTTGTCTAGTGACCCTTACTTTTCCATAAAAAATGAAAAATATTAAAAACTGGGGGGCTGGTCCACCCCACCGATCATTATATTAAAATTTTTTGTCAAAAATATGTGGTAGTCCACCACCCCCACCACACCACATGCATATAATACATATATATAGTGTGGCAAGTGGGTCTTCTTCCAACAAACCTATCCCCACCATTCAACCGTTAGGACTTGTAACAAGAACAGGGGCGGTGGGGCTCGAACCCACCCAGCCAACCTAGTTGGCCAGCCTCCCGGATGCCCCATAACCAAAATAAAACCAACACATGTAACCATCATCCCAAAACATCAATGATTATGTATCGATTGCATATCTCTAACCAACAACAGCCAAAAAAACACACATGTTTGTTATTAAAAACATATATGCATGTTATTTAGGGGAGGCCTGCAGGTTCAACCCCAGGTACTCCACCCACTAAATATCACCCACTACCAATGGCCCAATGGGATTCCATTGGTTTATCTGCCCAAAATATTACTTAAGAACTCAAATTCACCATTTGACTGGGTAGATCATGGAGGAGTAGAGAAGACTTGTCCAAGAAGAGATGTGGAACCATGAATGGAGAATATGCCAAGATGCTAAAAAATTACCTTATAGGGCCAGAGATGTTAGTGACATAATTTCTCAATCTTATAGTCATTTTTATATGTTTTCTCACCGGGAGTCCAACCGTGTAGTTAAAATTAGAGAAACGTGTGGAATCTTAAAGATTTCTTTGGATGTTGATTTTTGACCGAGGCATAATGCTGTCAAATTTATAGTCATTTTCCACAGAATTTCATAGGGAGCACAGTGATGTGCTTAGAATCTTCATCTGAGCAACAAATTTTTCGGTCATCTTAAGGAAGGAATCTTTGGGGGAATCTTCAATATTCCCACATCTAGAATTTGACGGTGTCAAAAAGGAGCAAAGTTTATGGTCATTTGACACAATTTCGAACCACGAATTCAGTGGTGATGCCTATTTTAATAACTGATATTTTCATTTTTCAGCCATCACCAAGAGTGGAGGTATATGATACAGTTATGTCATGATTTTCTTTTGTTTTGCTGAGATTATGTTTGTATTGTTGAGATCCCTAATTGTTATTATGTTGAGGGATACTTGTTTGCCACATCATGTGAGATTTTATTAGCTTGTCATGCTGAAGGAATGCTTGTTTGAGTGAGAGTTCCTATAGGACGTCTCGTGGAGGGACATTCCACTCTTGTTGAGGGAATTTTACCATATGAGTAAGAGTTCATGAGAATATCTTGTGGAGAGACATGCCACTCTGGTTGAGGGTATTCATCCTTGTAACGACAAAAAACATGCCATGTACATAATCATCATTCATTAGGGGAATTTTGAGGTCTAAAATGAGCCTCCTAAGAAAAATGTACAACCAAAATAAACTTTATAAGAAACAATAGGATCCAAGATGATGATTTCAACCATGGGGGATGATTCACCATTTTTGGATTAAAAATAAAAAAAAATATTATAAAATTATAAAATAATAAAACTACTTTTTCAACTCATATTTACAACTTATCTCCCTAAGGTCTTACTCAAATTTCGAGAAAGAGTACTCATAGGATGCAAAATTTAATTCCTCGTCCAAGGAATACCCATGTTGCATACTTTTGATGGACCCTGCTATAAGAAAAATGAGAAATACATGAAAAATGTGATTGCAATCACGTGTTTCATGTATTTCCCATTTTCATGTAGTAGAGTCCATCGAAAGTATGCAACATGGGCACTGCTTCGATAAGGAATCAAATTTTGTATCCAATGAGTATTTACACTCGAAATTTGATTAAATACATAGGGAGATAAGTTGAAAATACGAGTTTAAAACAAAAGTAGTTTTTTCTCTTAATACCCTCTAAAATTTGATGATGCAAGCTAATATTATTTTATTATTTCCACTATTATTTTATAATTTCCTTAGGAGACCCATTTTAGACCTCAAAAATCCCCTAATGTGCATTATTAAATGAGGCAAAGTCCACTCTCTTGACACCAGACCCCTGAGACATAACCCACACTAGGTGAACTGTATTATCAATGTGTTTGTGTTCTTGATTTGATGGTCATCGTTATGTTTCATCTTCTTTACATTATGTACATGTGGATTTTCATGCTCTTTAAATGCAATTCTACTAATATCACAAAGGTTAACGATCTTGGTTAATTCAAGTAGCTGAAGAGACCCAGATCAAGTTTCGCATTAGAGCGGTCTTCTCGCTAATGTGAATTGTAATTGAATGTGCAACAAGAAAGAAAATGGAGGATGACAAAGATATGCATGAAGCCTTCCTCAGGATGTCAAAAATGGTGGACATAACGTATGCAGCTTATGAGGAGAAAATGGTGAGAGGGGAACAACAGAAAGAAAGAGCAAAGGAAAATGCTCCATCTACCCCCTCGAGTGTACATTCAGATGAGGGGATCAAACAGAGCCTTCAAACAGAGAATTTTGAATTAAGGAGACTTCTATGAGAAGAGAAATAGGAGAATAAGTGATTGCAACTTCATTTACAAGCCACTGAAGAGGCCTTGGAAAAATGGAAGCTCAATGAAGGCTTATCGAAGCCATTATCACCTATTTCATAATCGACAACTGAGGTAAAAGTGTTGATCATTCTTCAATTTATTTCTCACATGACATTATTTATGTTGGAAACATGGAGGTACCCATTTCAGGAATTGGCATGAGAATCCTTAGCAAGATGGGGTATAAAGGAAGAGGACTTAGTGTTAATAGCCAAGGGATGACTCAGCAATTAGAGGTTGTACAAAGACATTAATTTGCAGGTTTGGGATACATTCAAGGAGAGTGCTCAAAGGTTTCAAAAGGTTCCAAGACATTGTTGAAACCATCAAGGAAAGAAAATGATGGGAACACATCACCATCTTCCCATGATAGTGCACATCGCAAAGGGAGGGCTAAGGCAAGCTCTTGTCACCATAATTTCACTAGAGACAGTCAAGAGAGGTATTAACAATCTTAGTATTCTAGAGTTCATTTTGATTACAAGAATGTTGTTAATGATGAATGGAAATCATGGAATAGAAAACCGTGTGGTTTTTGTGGTTTACATAACCATGTGTTTGTTGAGTGATGGAAGAGAATGGGAGCAAGAAAAAGGACGAGGTATGAAAGGCCTTCTGCACATCAAGGAAGGAAGCAGGTTAAGTAGGTTTAGAGGAATAATACTTTTTGCAGTCATTGCAATAGAGGTGGTCATGAAAGAGCCACATACTGGAGGCACCATCCAAAGCAACATCTCAAGGACAAAGAAACCATGCAGGAACAAGTTGGAAATTTTTTTCGACAAGCAAATCCACCATGGGGAGATGATGACCCATCCAATTTCAGGAGTGAGAGATGCTTTTTGTAGATATGGTATCTTGTCATGACCACATTTTATAAATAATATTTTTTTATTTAAATTTTAAAAGTGATGATGTGTCTCCCATTGCTTATTCAAGCAACGATAATGTCTTGGCCTATTGTTGATAACTCGGGTATTGATTTCAATTTTGATGTAAACTTGACCAAATAGTGTGACTTATAAACTCTTGGCAAGTATGGGGATGCTTGGGTCATGATTGGTGATTTAATTGAGCATGTAATTTGCAAATATGTACTACAGGTTTGTAGAGGATGCAAGTGTGGACTCATCACTTATGGCTCCAAAGGACAAAGATGAAGGAGAAGGAAGTGTGACTTGTGAGGAAACTTATGGTGCTAGTAATGTAAATAACAGTTGCAGATTATGTTCATGCTTTTGGAGGACCAAAATCTCCTCAGTTAGGAGGAATGATCCAGGTCTCTCCAGACGCACTCAAATTTAGAATTGGCTTCAAAACATCTCAAAAATCAAAGTCCTCATATTCAGATTAAATAGATACTATATCATCATGCTCATCACCCTGATTTGAACGGTATGAATGGAACTGAAATCTGAGTTTATATGCTCAATATATTCGTAGTAAAAGTTTTGGTCAAACTTTGTTAAGTTGCAGGCTTAAGGAGGCAACAATTTGGTCGAGTCTTAGTGCACAAAATCTAGCCATCGGAAAAGGTGAATTTGTTAAACCATTAATTTGTCAAGTGACCCATATTTTCTTTTTTTTGGTCAAATAAGAGTGGAGATTTCTATTAACCACAAGAAATATTACATATGATACCTATCTTTACAAATGTAAGGACCAATAAGGGCTAACCCTATGAAGAGTAGCCAATTACATAACCTAAAATAAACCCAACACCCTCAACCTAAGGCTTACAAAATAACTCACCATCCATGATACAACCCGATGGCCATACAATGAGACCCCTAGTGATCTGACTATTATTATAGAATTCGGTTCAAAGGTGAGATCGGTCTTTATCAGCTTTATAGATTCGACAGGGTAGATAAACAGTCAAAGTGTAAAACTTTGGATCCATTTTTGGACCTAGCCTCCTCCTATGTTAAGGCCTAATGTCCTTTCGATCTAGTTCCCGTGAGATTCGACAGTCACGATCACTGTCATCTCAGCAACATGCCCCCCTTTTACCCGGTTCACGAACCCGATAAGGATTATGAGCTGTTATTTTATAAATGTTTTGGTCTGGTGCGAAACTTAAGCTCCGATCACTTTGAGAACCTGAAAACCACATGATTAAGCCCCTGTGATCTGATGGTCCTCCAAGATATCAAAACAGAAACCTACATGATCTTTACCTTCTTTTCAGATTCGATGAATATTATAAACCTTGAATCTAAAAAACTTTTGCTCCACTTGAATAGTTAACCTTCAATTACTTTTCCACCCGATTATCATTTAATGACGAAGGATGTTAAGATCTATGGCTGGTGACCTTCTAAGATGCCTGTTGTTTACCAAGTGCCTCTCCCCTGTTGAAAGCTCTGTTTTGAGCATTTTCCTTCTCTTTATCTTTTTTCTTTGAGGATCAAAGGTTATGAATGACTTACGCTTCCGCTTTCTCCTACTACCACTATTCTTCCTTCTTTTTCATTCCTAATAGTTTGGAAGTTTTCCATGTATTTGGCTACCTGTCTTTGGCAATCCTCACGTAATTTCCCCGAGGGTGTCGAATCCCAAGCATACCTACTACAAATTTCCTTGCAAGACACTCCATCATTCGCCAGATGGTCAGCTAGCATATTAGCTTTTCTTCACACATGAATGAAGCTGGTCGTTCTCAGGATTTGTAGGTGGAAGTGAATTCACTGAAAGACCTACATGAGCCACCAATGTTTTGAAACTTTTTCAGGTGATTTTCCATTACAGATCTTCTTGACTGCATTAATAGCCAATTCAGAGTCTGCTTCAACAATGGCATTATGAGTGTTTGACTCAATTCATATTTCGAGGCACTACTCTAAGGAAATGAGCTCCACAATGTTATTAGTGGCAATCCCCAAATCACTATGAAATATGTTCTTTATGCACCCCTTCTCATCTCTGATGACCTCGCCAAAACCAGCCATCCCTGGGTTACCTTTAGAGGCTCCATCTATGTTAATTTTCAAGAAACCATGAGGAGGAGGTTTCCAAAAGTCTTTGCCAATGTTTATTTGGCTCACATCTTTGTGTATGCTATGGGGAACTAACACATGGAGGCCCAACTACATCAATATACTAGCGTCCTGAGGTAGAGTTGGGTTCTCAGGAGGTCTCCCTAACATGACACCAACAGTGTCTTTGAGCTGTCTTATTATTTGTACAATAGTGTTCTGGGTTGAACAAGTTTTGTTCTTGAAAATCTTGCCATTACATTCTTTCCAAACACCCAAGATTAAGAAGCCTAGAACTGGAGTCCAAGGTCTATTGATGATCTCATTACGTGACAAGTATTTTTTCCAATTCTTCAAAGTGTTGGTAATATAGGGGCCATCCCTGTCAATTTTTCTGAAGACTGAGGCCACCCAATTCCACAAGGTAGAGGTGAATGGGCAGAGGTTAAGTAAGTGTTCCATCATCTCCTCTTGTAAACCATATAGATAAAATTTGGATGGGCCAACAAAACCTCTCTTCAGAATATTTTCCCAAGTTAGAATTTTCTTTTGTTGAACCAATGACATAAACAACTTTATTTTCATCCAATGCAGGTTGTGCCAAAGGTCCTTCCATACCTTATCAGGGTTTCGATAATCAGACCCTATGGCTATTTGTTTAGCTTCATTGAGGTTAAAGTTACCTTTTGCGTTTCTTCCCCATCTATATTGGTCAGACGAGGATGATACCAAAATCTTCCTTTGTTCCAAGTCCATAGCATGAGAGTTTGCCTGAGCCTTCAAAGGGCTGTCTTCCTATAGCCTTGATCCTTCCATATTCTCCATTTGCCATTGTGCATTACCTAATCCCAGAAGTCACTTACCATGCATAAACCTTTGTTGTTAGTATCATTCTTGAGATCGGTTAGTTCTTCCCTAAACAGGTCTAGTTCTTGCTGCCAGTTGTCTACCCAGAATTTTGTCAGGTTCCCAGCTCTGATCTCCCAAAAGCTATGCTGCTGGACAATGTCTTTATTTTCCCAAGCAATATTTCAAATCTGGGAGCCCTTGAAAAGCCCATACATTCGAATATGATCCCTCTCCTACCAATTATTTTCATATTTCTGTTTCCAGAGCTTAGCTCATGGAGTTATCGATTCCTTAAGCCACCTCCACCAAAGCTTTGCACCTGAAGCTCTGTTGAGGGTTTCAGGGTAATGAAGTCCCAAACCTCCATGGGCCTTAGGTTTGAAGAGCTTATCCCAAGCAACCAAAGCACATTTCTTTTTCTCTTCCCCTTTGCCCCAAGAAAATCCCTTTGAATATTCCTGATCTGTTGCAAAACTCCTTTAGGAGCAGGAAGAGTTGACATCATGAAAATGGGTATGGCTTGCAAGAGAGATTTTGTGAGCACAAGGCACCCTGTTAAATTAAAATATCTGCATGCCCCTTTGCTAACCCTATCCTACAGTTTTTGAATGACTGGCTCCCACACTCCCCTACTTAGAGCTTTGTCTGTGAGGGGCATTCTAAGGTATTTAGAGGGTGATTGTTCCCTTTGGAACCCTAGAATTCTGGTAAGGTTTCTATGAATAACAATGTCAGTGTTAAAAAAGAAAACTTTTGATTTGTCAAGTCTTACCTCTGTACCAACGGCCATAGCAAAGTCATTCAAGATTTTTTTAAAAGCTTTGGCTTCCTTGACTGTGGGAATGCCCTACAGCATAGTGTCATCCACAAATTATTCGTGAGTTGAAGCAACTCCATCAATGGTGAGTTTCAAACCCTGGATTCTTCCCTCAGCACTTGCCATTTTTATCATTCTTCCTAGCCCTTCCATCATGAGCACAAAGAGGAAGGGGGACAGTGGATCTCCTTGTATTAGACCCCTACAAGGCATGAAGGTTCTGGAGGGTGAGCCATTAAGCATGATTGAAAATTTGGTGATGGATACAAGGGTCATAACCCATTTGATCCAATTGTGATCAAAACCATAAGCTTTTAGCATTTCCCTGATGAAGGACCAACTTAGCTTGTCATATGCTTTCACTAGGTCAAGCTGTATAATCATACCATCTTGCTTGTTACTCTTAAGAGAGTGTACCATCTCATGAGCTCGTATGATGTTGTTGAGAATCTGTCTTCCTTCCACATAACCAATTTTCTCCTCTGAGACAAGAGCTAGAAGAAGGGGCTTGAGTCTGTTGGCGATCACTTTGGAAATAATTTTGTACACCACATTAAATATAGATATGGGTCTGAATCTGTCCGGTGTCATAGCTTTTTCCTGATTTGGAATCAAAGATATGAAAGAGGCATTGAGAACCTTCAAGACTGATTTGGATCTTCTTAAGTCTTCCACTTTATTAAGGATGTCTTGTTTGACTGTTTTCCAGCATGCTTTGAAGAAGTCCACATTGAAACCATCTAGGCCAGGAGCTTTCCCATTTTGTATCTCGTTGATAGCTTCACTGACCTCATCTTTAGACACTGGTCTATTAAGATTAAGATTGTCTTCCCTTGTTACAAGCTTGGGAATGTACCTTGTGAATTTGTTAATGAATTGTGACCTATCTAAGAGAGGCTCCTTTGCAATGCTAAGGAAGTGTTGTACTAGGACAGATTCCATTTCTTTATGCGTGATGAGTTCATTCCCTTAAAGATCTTCGAGTTTTGAAATTCTATTATGTGACCTATGACTCAAAGTTGATTTATGAAAAAACTTTGTGTTTCTTTCCCCTTATCTACTCCATTGAACTCTCGATTTCTGTCTCCATAAAATCTCTTCTTGTCTGCACCTGTCATCCCATTCCTTCTAAAGAGAATCTGCTTGAGTTTTCCTTTCCTCGGTAAATACATTTGCGAATATGTGTTGAATAATACTTTGAAGTTTATGTTCAACTTCCTTTTTAGCATTGAAAATGTTACCAAACTGATTTTTGTTCCAGTCTTTGAGTTTGGTCTTGATGTGTTTAAGTCTTTGTTGTAGCATGTACATTTTAGTGCCTTGAAAGGGAAAATCTTCCATCCACCATTTCTCAATTTTGTTGGTGAAGTCAAGGTGAGAGAGCCAGATATTTTCAAACCTAAAATGTCTATTCCTCACTATACCCATAAAAGTGGCTTCAAGCTGGATAGGCCAATGGTATGAGCCTCCAAAAGGAAGGATTAAAGCTGACATGTCAGGGCCTGTGAGAAATAGATCCTCTGAGATCACGAATCTATCTAGTTTAGAGGCAACTTGAGAAGCCCCTCCTCTCTTATTGTTCCAGGTGAAAGTACCATTTATTGTTTCAACATCCACTAGTTTCATGTTATTTATGAATTTCAGGAAGGCAATGTAGTCTCTACCTAGTGCTCTGGTACCCCCTTTTTTATCTGTGAGAGATTTGATCATATTGAAATCCCCTGCCAGAATCTAGGGCATATCGTGATATCTATCTCTTAGCTCCTCAACGGAAGTAAGAAGCTTGAGTTTGTCTTCTAATTTTTGAGGACCATAGACATTGTAATCATGTAAATCTCCTTATCACCCATAGGTTGTATTACCAGTGAAAGATATTTCCTAGATGCTTCCGCATCTAGGATTCAAAATTTTTGTGGATCCCAAAGTGTAAGAATCCCTCCTGCCGAGTTTTCTACCTTTACCTCTAGACACTCATGCCTACTTAACCATTTGTTATGTATTTCTCTGATTTTATCCATCGAGCACTTTGTTTCCTAAATGAAAACCATATTTGGTTTTTCTTCTTTTATTCTACTGCTGAGATTTCTTTGTTTCATTTTACTTCCTAGGCCCCTAATATTCCAGGTTGTAAGCTTCATTAAGAAAGGTTTATAAAAGAGTAACTAGTAAGATCTTTCATCTTACCTGAGTTGATCATGAGTTTTCCACATTTTTTTAGCAGCTCATTCTGTCTCTTCCTTCCTCTTTTTTTACCCGGGTTCTTGGAAGAGTGTCTCGGTGTATCCTCCATTGTCTTCATCCCCCTATTTTCCTGGTTGTCATGGTTTCTTTTGACTCCAGAACCCTTAGCTTGGGATCTCCATAGGGATAGCTGCTGAACCCTGTCAAACTCCTCCTTTGGTAGGGATTCAACTCCTTTGGTAATAACTTGTTCGAAAAACTTTTCTAGATCCAAGTTCTCCCTCTCAAGAATCTCCTGTAGGGCATGGTCCTCCGTTACCACCTCACTCGAGGTCATCTCATGGTCCCTACTGAGCTCCACAATGCTCAGTGGATCATCTTGTTTCTCTCTATTCTCTGGTATGTCCTCCATGCTAGTGTCCCTATCCTTCTCATTGATTTTAGTTTCTGATTTCTAGTTTTCCCCGTTGTTTCCATCATCTTCTTCTAAGATTTTGAAACTATTGTGGCTCAATTGCCCATCTTCATTGATTTTCTTTTGGGATTTCTTTCCTCCTTTCCCCTTACCCCCCACCTTGGTGAAACCCTCGGGATCTTTACTTCTTGTGGTTTTTTTGTTGCTTTCCATTTCATCTAATGCGCAGTCTCTATATAGGTGCCCGTGTTCATGGAATTTACGACACCTAAAAGGGACATGGTCATAGTCTACTACATACACCCATTCTTCATCATAAACTTCTAAAATGATCTTGTCCGGGAGTTTCCCAGATAGGTCCATTTCCACACAAATTCGGGTGAAGGACGTGTATTTGCCTCTTAATGTCGCCTCTAATGTTTTTATAAAATTCCCTAACTTGTTTCCGATAGCCTTTAGAGACTCCGATAGCAAATAATCTAAAGGAAGGGAGTATAGTCTTATACATATCGGTACTGAAGTGAACGTTTCTCGTTTTGGGGCAAAATTCATCACCCATGGTCACATGTAAAGGCCTATAGCAGCATAAAAGTAGGGTCCTCCCTCAAACACTGTGTCTTTATCTTCTAAGTTCGTGAACACCACCATAAAGAAGCCCTTAGATCCAAGGTGAAGGTTTATTTCCTGCTTAGGTCTCCAGTGGTTCCTTATCCATGCATATAAGGCCTTCTCCATCGGCGAAATCCCCATAAATTTGCATCTGATCGCCTATTCTTCCATGTGATCTCTGTGAACCTGTAGCGTTGGGTCACTTAAAATGACCCGAGGAGTAATGATCGACTTGGTTTGTAGACCCCTGTCGCCCTTGAAGGTATAGCTTTCTAACTGCTACCCTCTTTCCTCTTCTCCCTACTATCTTCCTCATGATTTTGTCTTTGTTCGTGAGGTTTGATATTTCCTGTGTTAGTATCCTCATTTATCATCTCTGTTGGTTTCTTGAAGCGATGCAAATTAGTTTCCTTGCTTCTATTCATAGTTGTTTAACTATAGGAGGAAGCAGAACTAATTCCTCCACGACCCACCATGGTTACCAGGACCAAACCCGAACACAAACCCTAGTTCAGATTGTAAAGTACATCCACCAGTCGATTCAGGAATTTTTTTCCACTTTAAACTTCCTCCTCTTGACGTGAAAAAAGTGACCCATATTTTCAACAAGATTAAAAATGGCCAATATTTCCATAAAAAATAAAAAAAATATTAAAAAATGGGGGTGAGTCAGGCCCGCTAAACCCACCAACCCCATTGGTCATTATCTTAAAAATAATGTCAAAAAGTTGTGGCGGGTCGCCACCCCTGCCATGCCCCACACATATAATACATATATATAGTGTGGCGATTGGGTGTTCACCCTCGCTGGGTGCCCTGTGATCCCAGGTGGATATGGTGGCCACCTGCCAATAGTCCACCGGACCCCCACCATTTGTCTTTCTTAGCATTTTCCAGTTTCCTTAATTGTATGCACAAACTTACTATTTTTAGTATTTTTCGGGTCCTGAACTTCCGGAGCCGTTTTGAGGCCCTAAACGACGTTTTTTGGGATCCCAGGGGCAACACGGGTCCATGGAACATGGAATTGTGTTGGTTTCCAACAATGATAGTGCTCGAATAGATCTTTCTAATGAGCTATTGTACGCGTCAAATGGAGATCATATGCTAAAGTTACGACCCCGGGAAGTTGATGTACCAACTTACCCCCAAACGGGGCCCACAGTTTGGCGTTTCATCTCCTAGGGTTAGGTTTTGGAATGTTAAGGTTTTTTCATTGTTTCTCAACAATAAATAGGCCTTCGAGCCTCATTGTAACACAGTTCAGAGGCATGTAGCCATCACATCTCTTCTCAGAGATAAGCTACCATCGCCCTAGCTAGTTTATTTCCATTTCTGATTGTAAGCATGTTTCAGTATTTTCCATTAATGAAATGAAGTATTATTGGCGCTGCATCTTTGTGTATATGGTTATCTCTGTAATTTGTTACTTTCCTGTTTAAATCCAGATCACCCTGATAACCAGACTCAAGCCAACACATGTAACAATCGTCCAAAAACGTCAACAGTTATGTACCGATCGCATGTCTTTAACCACTAATGGCTAAAAAGTGTGCATGTTTTTTATTAAAAACATATATGCATGTTATTTAGGGGAGGCCTATAAGTTCGACCACGGGTCCTCCACCCACTAAATATTTCCCACTACGAACGACCCAACGGTCCTCTATTGGTTTATTCACCCAAAATATTACTAAGAACTCAAATTCACCATTTGAATGGGAAGAGCATGAAGGAGTTGTGGAACCTTGCCTAGGGATTGATGCGGAACCACGAATAGGGAATATCCCAAGATGTTAAAAGGATTCCCTTAGAGGGCTAGAGATTCCAGTGAAAGAATTTGTCAATATTATAGTAATTTTTGCACATTTTCTCACCAGCAGTTCAATCGGGCAGTTAGAATCTCCATTTGAGCAGTAGAAATGCAAGTGTCCAACAACAAGGAATTTTTGGAGAATCTTGTGGAATATTAAATATTCCTTTGGATGTTAATTTTTGACCAAGGCAAAATGTTGTCAAATCAATAGTCATTTTTCACAGAATTTCATGGGGAGCACAGTGGTGTGCTTAGAATCTTTATCTGAGCAACCAATTTTTTGACAATCTTCAAGAAGGAATCTTTGGGGGAATCTTCAAGATGTTCTAGAGTCTAGAATTTGACAGTGTCAAAAAGGAGAAAATTTTATAGTCATTTGACATGATTTAACGCCATAAATTCAAAGGTGATGCTCATTTTAGTAGTTGAGCTTTTCATTTTTTGGCCATCACCAGGAATGGAGGTATATGTTGTAATTATGTCATGATTTTCTTATGTTTTGTTGACATGATGTTTTTATTGTTGAGATCTCTAATTGATATTACATTAAGGGATACTTGTTTTCCACATCATGTCAGATTTTATTAGCTTTTCATGCTGAAGGAATGCCTTTTAGAGTTAGATTTCCTATAGGACATCTCATGGAAAGACATGGCACTCTTGTTGAGGGAATTTTCCCATATGAGTGAGAGTTCCTAAAAACGTCTAGTGGAGATACATGTCACTCTCGTTGAGGGTACTCATCCTTGTAATGATAAAGAACATGTCATGTACATCATCATCATTTGCAACATTAAATGAAGCAGCCTCTACTCTCTTCATACTAGGGCCCAGAGACATAACCCACACTGGATAAACTCCATTATCAATGTGTTTGTGTTCTTGATTTGATGGTCATCGTTATGCTTCATCTTCTTTATAGTATGCACATGTGGTTTTTCATGCTCTTTTAAATGCAATTATGCTAACATCATAGAAGTAAAAGATCTTGGTTAATTTTGGTAGCTGAAGAGACTTGAATCATTGAAAGAGTCAAGGTTGTTACGAACAAGTGTTATATGAAATGAATTATGGTTATTTCGGCATGTTGTATTGATAAGCCACAACATTTGCTCATGGTATTGTGACAAAGCTTATTTAGATTAAGAATCTCCATAATAAAGGGGATGAATCTCCAAAGTTAAGAATCTTCTTACATGTTCTTTTAATTGTAGATATGTTTATCTTTTTATAATTAAAAATAATAATTGTTATTTTAAATAAAGTTATAATTTAGTTAATTCTTATTCTTTTTTTTACCAACTTGAAATGTATGATGAAGTAAGTATTTTGATGCTTATTATGGCTTCATGCCTTTTGGTATTTAGCAACCATGTAATTTATATGGTTGTGCTAGTTTTATTTTTTCTTTCATTCTAGTTTATCTCGATGTAAAGTTTGGTTAAGCATGTCTACTTCTGTGAGTAATGTTTACACATATATTGTTGTAATTTTTGGTTATACATATGTACCTATGCAACGAAAGTCTAGACAGAGACCTACGTGATAGGCGAGAGAGCATGCAGGTTTTCTAGACTAGATACGAATAATTTTCCTAGTCAAATTTAAAGTGGGATTGTTAAGAAAGCTTGTGTAGTTGAAATAGTCAAGGTTGTTAAGTCAATATTGATTTCATGCACCTAGTATTACCAACCATTTAAAATCTTTAAAATGATACTTACTAGGTTTCATGATTCTCTATTGTAATGGACCAAATTTGAGTAAGAAGAAGACTCACTTAACCAAGGATAAGATGTTGGTTAGTTGCCTTTAATCCAAAAGATTTTATATATCTATAATATATATCTATATATATATTATCTATATATTATATTTATATATATATATATATTATATATATATATATATATATATAGTATATATATATATTATTAGTCCCTTCGAAGGTAGATTTGGAAATGGATTTCTCTATTGACCACTATTAGTCTAACATTGGGAAACACAACTTATAATGTGGAACTTAAGAAATTTTTTTTTTCTATATTATTGCAAAAAATTATTTTTCAAACATTTGATTAGACCATAACTTCACAATCTTATTGTAACCTTGTCATCATATAATTTCATGTGGGTAACTATCTCCAATAATTTATACCATAATTTATGGATATCATTGCAATTTTAATGCATGCTTTCTAGATAGTTTTGTAGTGATTTTTTATTCTTAGACTTTGCAGATGCCCATCCAAGAATAAAAACCTTGAAAATAGCTCAAACAGATATTAATAACATATTTATCATTAGTAGTATCCGATAATAGTTTAAGCAATATTTTGCATAAATAAATCAATATATATATATATATATATATATATATATGAATAAGATGTAAATATCTATATATATATATATATATATATATATATATATATATATATATATATATATATATATTATATATATATATATATATCACCAATTAGTTCACCCAAATTATTTATGTTTTCCTTAGCACTTATATAGGAATAAAATTTTAAATTTGTAGACTTACTAGTCATTACTACCCATAAACATTTATTCAATATGCCCCAAGAAGTAGTTAATGAAAACCACCAAGCCTCTGAAGTTATTGCACATAATGCAAGTTTGCCTTATTTTGAGCAAGTGAAACTATCGAAAGGGAAGAATATTAGGCTTATTAGAGATGTGGACTAGGCTCATCAGAGATGTGGACTAGGCTCATCAGAGATGTGGACCTTTTTGTTGGTATAGTAAGGGGTTTCTTTGATAGAGCCAATGAGAGGAACGTTTGTGGTGTGGGTATAGTCATTTTATTCTCCCATAATTTGATGATTAAATGCAAACTAGGTATTGACCAAGGCACAAATTTTACAACTGAACTCATTGCTCTATGCTGTCCCATGAAGATTACCCTTTGGAAGCAAATAGAAGTATTCAAATTGTATGGGGATTCAAAATTTCATGTGGATTGGTTTAATGAAAGAGCTGACTTAAGGGTCATTCATTTAGAATTGTCATATATACAAGGACAATAATGTCATGGTGGATATGTTATCCAAGGAATCTTTGTTATTAGATGTTAGTTTAGTTTCTTCTAATGTAATGTGTTGTATGTTTGTTCTTTAATATGTTTGATCCTATTCAAATATGTTTTAGTTAAAGTTTCAAGATACGTTTAAGGTCTAAGATATATTTGAGATTTCATTCTTGGTCCAGTGTTTTAAGTTATCAAGTGTGTTGATATGCAGCCAAGGGACTATACCTTTTGAATTCCTACGAAATATCAAAAGTATTTTTTTTGTTTATTTTGAAAAGAAAACAAGCTATTAATTTATAGACTTCACTTTTTAATTTATTATTTTTTGCTTAAGTAGGATTATAGGATTTGATTTGCCTACCAGCATAGATCCATCTTAAATATGGATCTAACATGAACCGAGAGGGATCTAATTTATACACGTGCAAATTTTTTATGAGCCAACATTATTTAAATATTTTGTATAGTTATTTAAATTTTTTTATTTTTAAATTTTTTATTTGAGCCGATATGAACAAAAAGTTAACTTGATGACGAACAAACAACATTACACATCATACTCGGCTGTAAAATTGTACTGTAAAATGAACCTCTCAACTCAATTAACCACATTTAATTTAACACTAACCCATATAAAATATAATTTTTTATACCATTTAATTTTAACTTAAATTTTAAATTATAAAGACTAAAGAGTAAACTAGTTTTTAATTTTTCTCCAATTAAACTTTTTCTAAAACTTTTATCACATATCTAGTTTATATAAGTCATTCATGATTTGTTTATCTACCTCACATTTTTTTTTAGGTCGAACTCTTAACTCTCGATTCTTAATATTTATCATTTTTGCAATTCGAAAGAAAAAGTATGTAGAATGAGGGATCGTGGGTTGAAATCAAAAGTATTTGTGTTGTCTTAGAGTGCATGAAATAGTAAGGTGACGTCCAACATAGTCAGCGTAATCATTCGACTATCTCTACCTACACAATTATACATCGAAAGTATATATTTGTATATACATCGAAAGTATATATTTGTAGATTCACATTAAGTGGTGTGGTGGATGCATCAGTTGCTTCTTTTAAATGCAGGGAATAGTGAACAGCGGACACCCAACTTAATCATATAATTAATACCCTGCTTCGTTCATCGTTATTTTTAAGGTTAACAAGGACATCCATTGAGCGACTCTGCAATTATATATCAGTTTAATTGCCATTAAGTGGCAAACAAAAGGTTTTGGAGAATGTAATATATAAAGATAAACTCGGTGCATGCGTGATATATATATATATATATATATATATATATACTCGAGGAATATTCTAAAGTGGTATTCAAATATCGTTCTAGATTCTTCGTCAAAAACCATGTTCACAAAACATGCATTCAATTTTTAAACGTTAAATCTGATGAATTGGTATTTGTGGGTTGAATGCAAATTTTCACTCCCTTATTATTGATCCACACTTGTGAGTGGGATATGGAAAAAAACAAAAAGACATTTTGAATATTTAGGTGGGATGGAAAACAAATGGGCATTTTAGAAATTGAGAAGGAACTATTTTTTTTTTTACCAAAATGTTTTGGACGGTATGAAAATAATTTATAATAATGATATTTATAATTTATAATAATGATATTTTTTTAAAATTAAAATGCAGTATATTTATGTTTCAAAATATTTTATTTATAGTTAATATTATATTTTGATAATTTATAAGAAAATTAATAGTTTTTATTAATTATTTTTTTAGTATTAATTAATTGAATTTATAATATTTAATTTTGAAAAATAAATATTTATTTTCACTATTATTGAAAAAAATTCAAACATTTGATTAGACTATAACTTGAAATAATACAATGTCATGTGTTTCAGTGTTTCACATATTTTATGTCGTAAGTTATGGATATGGCTGGAAAATTCATGTATGATTTTTAGATAATTTTGTAATGATTTTTTAGTTTTAAGCTTTGCATGAAAATAATGCAAAAATAAAATCCTTGAAGGAGCTCATACTAATATCAAGAACATATTACCACCATAATTTAAGTAATTTTTGTATAAAAAATGGATCGAAATAAGATGTAAATAAATATACTTACTACGAGTTATTTCCCGCCATTATTTATGTTTTCCTTAACAATTATGTAGGAGAAACTGAAAATGTATAGACTTACTAGTGGTTTCTTCCAACCAAAATTTACACAAGTCCTTGTGCTTGAGTAAAAGCAATTAATTTATCCAGTCCATATCTCAATTTATTAGCTCTTGCCAAAGCAAAACTATATGATTCAACTTCCCTATTGACAACTATTAATTCAACATTGACCAATATATAGGATTCAATTTCCCTATTGACCACTATTAATCTAGCATTGACCAATATATGTCATAATTTCTAGCTTGATTGACAAGGACTAAGCTACCCTATAGCACATGTTTTGAAGAGGTTGTCTCATAATGAATCATCAAAAGTATTTTTTGTTAGTGATGTATTATAGAGGTAAGATAATAGGATGGCATATGAGTTTAAGGGCATATGTAGATGTTACATTTGTCTTTGACACATATAAGGAGGAGATAAGTTGAGAGTAATATGAAGCTTAGAGTTATCATGACTTCGCCTCCATGTTCAAACTTTGATATTCACTATTTCATCAAATGGTGGGCTTTAATCTTAAGCGTGATGGTAGGTGAGGGACTTATTACAAAGGCATTGATGATGGGTTTCATTCAAAGAATTGGTATTAAATGGTGGAGGTGGGTTTTGCAAACTTAGTAAATATAAAATTATTTTGCACCAAGGATTCATATCCATCTCGTACATATTTTACTATGAAGATTCATGGCCAATCTTGGTCTACTTTTGAATTTTATGTTTGGATTTGGTATGCAAATTCTAAAGAGAGTTGACGTGGGATGGTGAGCAACAAAGAGCATGGTTAAGGGGAAACCAACTAGGGGCTTTGTAGGTAAAGGTCAAGGAAATGTAAGGAACCTGAGACCTTCAAATGGGATGCTTAAAGACTAGATCTAATATGTATTTTACAATCTTAGTTATGGATGATTATAACCATATATTTTCAGCAAACTTTAAGCAAGAAATGAAAGGAATTGAAAATAAGGTTAGGAGAGAAGAGTCCTTACAACCAATTACAAAATAGTTGAGGAGATGACTCTATGTGTAACTATTACATGATTTTCAAGAATTAAGGAAACTAAGTATTTAAAGACGGTGGATTTATATTGCCACATGAATACATTCATTGCTCCTACTATAGATGTAAAATGCACTTAGTACATGTAAATGCTTAACAAACTAGATCAACATGGAAAGAAATATGAAAATGTAGTTAATACTATATGGGGGATGAGGGAGGAATTGAGGATCAAACATAGTAGGGAATAAATACAATGAAAATGGAAGATGATTACAGAAATATAATAGAATAGGTTAGATCAAATATAGGAAACTATTAAGGGCCAATATAGAAGGGGAATCTTCCCCTATATTCATGTTTATTCCATGTCTAAATATGAGGATTAGAATTTTTTTATTCTAAGTTATATTGGTGAATCTTGTTATATATTTCTTTATAATATTGATGATGGTACAAATTCTACAAAATACTAGTCCAAAGCTCGATATATATATTTCTTTTTAAATTAGTAATACTATGTTTAGTCCCTAGAAGAGACAAGGTAGATCATAGAGCATGTCGATTATTATTTGATCACTATAGCTGAGCTTCCTTTTTAACTAGTATATAGTATGGGCTAAATATAATTTTCTATGTATGGTATCAATAGATATATTGGCTAAATTAAGTTTAAAAGAAAACAAACCAAAGATATGTTTTTGGGTGGAGAAGTATAAAGTTCAAATTTCATTCATTATGACATATTAAAGGTAGGTTTATACCAAATGTTTGAGGAAATGTTGATTGTCCAACTATTCTTAGCTCTTTTGCTTCCATGTATTAGGATACAAACCTTAACAATGTTAAGTTCTTAGAATTGATATGAAAATGAAGGTTTTTATTATCAAGATAGAGATCAGGGGTTCTTCTTTAAGGATGTTAGCCAAATTTTTGATAAAGTGTACTTTATCTACTAAGTGTTTGGTGAATTACTCTTCTACCAAGTGTTTGAAGAAGCACGTACCAACCAATTCTTTGATGTAGATTTTGATTTTAAGGAAACTGTTAGCATTCCGTAATTTCAAGGATGAATAAAAATCCACGAAGGCAACATCAAAACCACTTTCGAGTTTAGGATCTAGCCCTCCTAAAATCAAAGAGGGATCTCGTTGTGAGATTTAGCTTTGTTTACTAGGAATTTCAGGCTAGTTATTGGGCTCAGAGTTTGATTTTGAAAATGTTTTGGTTGGAAGATCAAGAGGAATCCATTGGGCAATGGAGTCCAATAAGGCTGGATGCTGCATCAAATGTTTGAAAGAGTAATCACAGGGAAAGCTAGTTACATTTATTGGATCTTTAAATTGAATTATGGAATGTATAAAAGGTGTGATTCAGTAGTGATTGAAATGAATTTAATAATTTCTCAATCAGAGTTCAGAAAGGAACATACATATTGTAAACGCAGTCCAAATAAGGTGCCCAATAACATATCTCATTTTTGACATCTCTTGTTTTACAATTACATTCCAGATGATAAACATACAAAGAATAACAATAGAGATCTATGGTTTTTCTACACCAATGGACCCTCCCCTACAATCCCAACCAAGGAGAATAAGGTAGAATCCCTTACCACAAAGTCTCTTCGTATAACACCTAAGCTTGTTTCCAAGGTTAACATCTAGAGGTAGGAGTTGAGGAAAATCTACCAAGACAGGAAATGGAGGTTGACAAGAGTGATGATGATGGAAAACAATGTGCGAGCGAAAATTTTTCGTCCAATAGGACTTGTCAATTATGTCGAAAGGTCAATTGTATTGAAATTCGTGGAGAAGAATGGTTAGGGAAGTGAAGATCACCTTGGCTTTGGCAGTGGAGCTTTATAGGCCTCTTTAGATGCAAAAGAAATTGATCTATCAACTGCTGGTAATGGAGTGTTCATAGAGAGTTGGGGTTGAAAGGATGTGAGCAAAGTGTTTGTTGAAAGGCATGAATGGAATTCTCAAAGGGGGTTTAGAAAAGCATAGAAAGTGTTTGAAAAAATCCCCCAATCAATGTTGGAAAAAACAATGAAGGGAGTTGGAGACTTGGAACAGCAAAAATTTCCAACTTGTTTGGTCCATGTCAAGTGATTCCCTATGTTTTATGGTCTTGGCATCGGAGGTTGTGGGAGCTTTGGCTAATAGTATCCATCAACGAACGAGTATCCTGAAGGAAGAAGTGAGACTTCTCTAGAAAGAGAGACAATTGAAGCTAGGGACTGCTCTCAGAGATTATCGACATATGGGGGATGCCACTATCTTGGTAGTGGCATGCTTGAGGGGAGGGGAAAAAGGTGGTGAGGCATTTCTGGAAAGTAAACCCTTATCTTTCAAAGATTTTCTAAATACAGACTCTAGCTATCAGGCACTAAAGAATCACTAAGTTCAAGATTTCATAGTGGAGAATTTACTAGACACGCCATCGATCAAGGTGGATGAGATATTATCAATGATGAAGATAGCAGGTTATAAGAAGTAGGCTACTATATGTTGTTTCAATGGTTTTTTCCCCAACTTCTACTCTTCCAGACTGGGTTCATCAGACCTAGTCCCATAATTTAGAGTTTTCGTTTTTTCGAAAGGACATTTTTTGGTAGTCTTCAAATATTTTGATGACCAACAGAGTGTTTTGAACCAAGGACCATGCTTCTGGTGAAGAGTAGGTTTTTTTTCTCCAACCATGGTTTCTGGACTTTAACCCTATTTCCAGGAAATCTCTGGCTACACTAGTATGGGTAAGGCTCCCAAACTTAACCCTTTAATGGATTCGACCAGATTTTTTGGAACGAATCAGTAATTCATTGGGCTGCTACATCAAAACAAACATTGAAAGATTAGATTCCTCTTTCATCACTCATTCATATATGTGTTGAATTTATTTGACTGAAGGACTTGCATATAATATTATTCTCAAGTGAGGGAAATAAATTATCTCAAAAGTTAGACTATGAAAAGACATCTTTTAGGTGTCAAAATTTTCACCAATTAGGGCACCTATCGAAGGATTTCCCCTCCTCAAAGGATTCGTCCTACTCCCAAGAGCAGCAAAAAGCTAATAGAGGTTGGCGTCACTATTAGTTTTTGTAGCATCAAATGTCTTATAACCTTGAAATTTTACGGAGAGGCTAGAATGCATGAGATATCCAAAACCCATAAATCATTTCTGGAAATTTTGCCTAGAAATGACTTAATTAGTTTATTAACGAGTTTTTAAATATTTTCTAAGTATAAACTTAGGGAATATGGTTAATTAATCAGAATTAATTAATTCAAGGCATGCATGATGTAGAAACTCACATGGATCGAATTCAAGATGATCCTAGCCATCGATTAAGATTTAATCTTGGTCGCTGGAGTTCCAACAGAGGATTATAAGAAAAATTATATGGGCACCTAGAGAAGAAACTTAGGAGGTTCGATTTCATGAGCGGATCAATTTCTAGAATAACAACAGTGAGTTTCTGGAGAGATAGCATGAGATCTAAGCAATAAGAGAGGGGAAGAGACATTGAAGTCCCTGTATGGATTCCAGATCCAATACGTGCATTTGTAGAGATGTAGAAGAACCACATAGATGTTGGCGTTGGGGCAGCGTAGTAGCCTCTTGAGGCAAAGTCGATTTGCTAAGAGAGATTTAAATTTTCAATTCCATAGGTCGGGAAGGAGTCCCAAATTCCTGGATAAGTGTCTCTCCAGCCAGAAGAAGGCAGAACAACTTCATCATAGTCCATTATGATGTTATAAATCCACCTAGCTACACAGAGAAATGTAGAGACTGATGCAAAGGCTCAAAGGGATGAAATTCTAAGATGGGAGATTACATGTGGGGTGAGAAGAATTCCTCTCCATATTTTTGTTAGTATTTCTTTGTAGGATTGCAAGTTTCGACATCCAGTTATACCCAGATTATTTCACTATTACTTTATAATAAATCCCTTAGTTGTTGCACCGTTTTCCCAAGTTGGTTTTTTCCGGGGACTTTTGTCCAAAAATAATTGTGTTAATTTTATGTGTGTGTAGAATTTCTTCCAGTGTTTATTGGAATGTGATTTATTTAGTATCTATTGTAGAAAATAGTAAATAAATTGTTAAATTAAATTAATAATTAGTAGAATAATTTCCAATTGCTGCAATAGGATTCTAGTTTGGAATTTTCACATGGTATCATAGCACAGTTGATCAACTGGAGAGCTCAAAGGCAAATAGAGAATAAATTTCATTGTTCGATTTGACCAGTGGATCGAAATTCCCAGGGGTAGCACAATCACCTTTCTAAGAGGCCAAGTTACTTGAGAAGATTTGATTTTTCTGAGTGAGGGGCAGAAAATTTTGATATCTCCAGATCGACTGATTCTAGAGGCATAGGGAGCATCTCAGTATTTTTCTGAAGTAGATATCTAGTTGGATAGAGTGTTTTTGCAGCAATTTGCTAAAGCAGAGCCAATGTCAGGTGGAAGGAAGAAGATCACACACAAAGGGAAAAAAAATACTCAAGGAACTTCTACTCTCAAGAAGTTCGATTTTTCCTTGTAGATCAACACTTATTGTGAACATATCTTCTCACTCTAGAACGGAATGTGAATAGATGGGAAGTACCGAAGAAAAAGGAAAGCGGAGTTTTTCGACATTTTGTTGATATGGCCACTATGGGGTTTAGTGATCAGGATAAGTTAGATGGGGTTTCCAACTATGTCATCTGGAAGGCAAGGATGTCCTTCCTTCTAAACGAATATGGCCTGAAGAGATATATTGATGCAATGGTAGAAGTTCGCCAGGATGTAGATGAGCTTGTAGAATTTCCTATAGATTCACAAGCTCATGTAATGTACTAAAGAAAAATACAAGAATCTACTTCTACTTTAAACCAGCAGAAGCCAATAGATCGATGAAACCAATAAGAGCAATAGGAAGACAAATAAATGGCACATAACAAAATAAGTATCTGGGGAAAGCCTGAGATAAAAACCCCCACTATCTATATTGCATTAAATCATAAATCCAAAATGATAATACAATGCTTGTTCTCACAAGAAAAATCCCAGCATTCAGTATGATCAAATCTCCCCACTCACAAGCAAGCTCAAGCCAATCTCTAGCCTCTTCTGTTGCTCTCCAAGCCCTTAATTCCTTGCCCTTGGTCAAAGAATTTAGATGAATACAATATGCTCTGCTCAACCTTCAGCTTAACCGCCACAAGTATTTCCTATCCTCTGCTTGATGACCTCCTTTGGCCAATACTTGGCAAAATTTCCAAGCCTCCAAGATTATAATTCTTTGCATAATTCCTGAGAGAATTAGCCTGTATTTAAATGGAAATTACTCATCCATAAATGCACGATCCAAAATTATGTCCTTCTCTTATTGCATGCATTATATTTACAACTCGGTAAATCATACAATTGATAGTACATTGTCCTTGCACTCTAGCCTCAACTGGGTCTTTCTATGAACTAACATGCATAATTTTCTGATGAGGGAATCTTTAGTTAACTGGACTAACACTTGTGGATGCACTAGTGCACCAACTGATTGTTAATCATCTATTACTTCCAAAAATAGTTAGAACTAATTTAACTAGACATAACTCAGTAAAATGAGTTATTTAATTACAATGCATAAATAAACTCAGCTTGGATCCCTAAAACTTAGGGATCACACTTACATGACTTCAGATAGACTTCCACCTCAAAATTCCTAAGTTCACTAAGTCAATTTAATTTAGTTAACTATTACAAGTTGCTACAAGAAAAGAATTAAAATTTTAATTCACAATTTAATTCAAGGACAAATTAAATTGGAATTTTTGGATTCTATTTTTAACATTTCTTGTTGCTATTTTCAACACTCCCTCTCAACAAGAAAGGAATTCAACTCGATCCTGATCCTGAACCTTTGGAATGTTCTGCATGCAACACTTCTCTCTAGTTTTGTTGCTACAACAACTCCATAAACAAAAAAAACATCCAACGCAGATCAGTATGATGCATCTGCCATCAAAGTCTCTGACTGATATTGCCTCTGTCGACTGAAAACTAGTGCTTCTACTGACTCTGCCTTTATACCTTGTTGTGAACCCTTCTCTGCACTCTCTAGTATCTAACTTCTCTAGCCTCTGTCACTTTGATCTCTAACTGCATCAATCGCCATTGATTCCTCCTGCTACTATGTACTTTGGGCACCTATAGCAAGGGACGATCCATGAGATAAAGCCTCTCAATGGACCCTGCCCAATTTCAGCCCTCTCAGGACTATCACTTCACATTGCCCCACCTCACACCTAGAGGTCTGGTTGCATGTGCTCCCTCTACCCACTTGGCTCAAAATTCTCCCCTACTAGAGGTCTCTACATGATTTGATGCCTCCACTCGGTCTCCTCTCAGCTTCTCCAATTGTGCCTACTCCACAATTGCTTGAGACTACTTCTTCTCAGGCTGCATGTTGAGCAGTAATTTACTCTCCATCTCAACCACCAATCTTATAACCTTTTCCCTTCTCCTTAAGGCTTTTCATGCATCTTGCACCTCAAGTGCATACAAATTCTTGGCTAGCACACCAATTTGTTTCATCTTTCCTGCCATCACAAAATTGTCTAAAAAAAATGTTGATTTTAAATTAGTGATATCTCCTTCATTCGAACTCCAATTCGTTTGATTTTTTTTTAATTTGGGAATTATTTTGCAAGGAGATCATATTTTCTATTTGTTTCTGAATTTTTTTCATAAAAATGTGCATATCTTCTCTGAAAACTTGTGGCCCATAAAAAATTCCTACTCCAATACCATGTAGAAAATTTGTAGAAATCTGGCTTTGATACCATGTAGAAAATCTCTTCAAATCTGGCTATGATACCATGTAGGATTTCCTATAGATTCACAAGATCATGCAATGTGCTAAAGAAAAAGACAAGAATCTACTTCTACATTAAACTAGCAGAAGCCAATAGATTGATGAAACCAATAATAGCAAGAGGAAGACAAATCAATTGCACATAACACAATAAGTATCTAGGGAAATCCTCAACTTAAAACCCCCACTATCTTTATTGCATTAAATCATAAATCCAAAATGATAATACAATGCCTATTCTCACAAGAACAATCCTCACACTCAGTATCATCAATCTCCCCACTCACAAGCAAGCTCAAGCCAATATCTAGCCTCTTCCAGTCCTCTCCAAGCCCCTGATTCCTTTCCCTTGGTCAAAGAATTTGGATGAATAAAATATGCTCTGCTCAACCTTGGGCTTAACTTGCACAAGTATTTCCTATCCTCCGCCTGATGACCTCATTTGGCCAATACTTTTCAAATTTCCAACCCTCCAATATTCTAATTCTTTGCACAATTCCTCAGAGAATTAGCCTGTATTTAAAGGTAAATTCCTCATCCATAGCTGAACAATCTAAAATTAGGTCCTTCTCTGATTGCATGCATGGTATTTACAACTCAGTAAATCATACAACTGATAGTACATTGTTCCTCCACTATAGTCTCAACTTGGTCTTTCTCTGAACTGACATGCATGAGTTTTTGATGAGGGAATCTTTAGTTAACTCGACTAACACTTGTGGATGGACTAGTGCACCAACTAACTGTTAATCCTCTATTAGTTCCATAGACAGTTCGAACTAATTTAACAGTAAACTGAGTTATCTAATTACAGCTCATAAATAATCTCATCTTGGACCCCTAAAACTTAGGGATCACACTTACATGACTTCAGATAGACTTCCAACTCAAAATTCCTAAGTTCACTAAGTCCACTTAATTTAGTTAACTATTATAAGTTGCTATGAGAAAAGAATTACAATTTCAATTCACAATTTAATTCAATCACAAATTCAATTGGAATTCTAGATTCTATTTTTAACATTTCTTGTTGCTATTTTCAGAACTCCCTCTCAACAAAAAAGGAATTCAACTCGATCCTGATCCTGAACCTTTGGAATGTTTTGCATGCACCACTTCTCTCTAGTGTTTTTGCTATAAAAACTCCAGAAACAAGAAAAGAACATCCAACCCGAATCAGTGTGATGCATATTTCATCAAAGTCTTTGTCTACTATTGCCTCTGTTGATTGAAAACTCTGTGCTTCTATTCACTCTATCTTTCTGCACTATTTTCAACCCTTCTCTGCACTCTTCAATATCTAACTCCTCTAACCTATGTCACTCTAATCTTTGACTGCATTAATTGCCACTGATTCCTCCCGCTACTATATATTTTGGTCTCCCGTAGCAAGGTACAATCCATGTGATAAAAACTCTCAATGGACCCTGCCCAATTTCAACCCTCTTGCGACTATCACTTCACATCGCCCCACCTCACACCTAGAGGTATGGTTGCATGTGCTCCCCCTACCCACTTTGCTTGAAATTTCCCCTTACTGAAGGTCGTTGCATGATTGGATGCCTCCACTTGGTCTCCTATTGGCTTCTAGAATTGTGGCTACTCCATAATTTTCTGAGACTGCTTCTTCTAAGGCTGCATGTTGAGAGGTAATTTACTCTCCCTCTCAATCGCCAAATCTCTAACCTTTTCCTTGTTCCTCAAGGCTTTGCATGAATATTATACCTCAAGTGCATACAAGTTCTTGGCTAGCACACTAATTTTTTTCATCTATCCCGTCATCACAGAATTTTCTGAAAAAAAATTAAATCAGCAATATCTCCTTCATTCGAACTCTAATTCGGTCAAAATTTTTTTAATTTGGGTATTTTTCGCAAGGAATCCAAATCTGCTATTTGTTTCTAAATTTTTTCACAAGCATCTTTAGATCTTCTCTGCAAACTCACGGCCCAAAAAGAAACCTGCTCCAATACCATGTAGAAAATCTGTACAAATATGGCTCTAATACCATGTGGAAAATTTCTACAAATCTCGCTCTGATACCATGTAGAATTTCCTATAGATTCACAAGCTCATGCAATGAACTAAAGAAAAAGACAATAATCTACTTCTACTTTAAACCAACGGAGGCCAATAGATCGAAGAAACCAATAATAGCAAGAGGAAGACAATTCAATGGCACATAACACAATAAGTATACGTGGATAGCCTCATCTAAAAACCCCCACTATCTATATTGCATTAAATCAGAAATCCAAGATGATAATACAATGTTTGTTCTCACAAGAACAAGCCCAGCACTAACTATGATCAATCTCCCCACCCCCTAATTCCTTTCCCATATGCTCTGCTCAACCTTTAGCTTAACCTGCACAAGTACTTCCTATCCTCCACGTGATGACTTCCTTTGGCTAATACTTAGCAAAATTTCCAAGCCCCCAAGTTTCTAATTCTTTGCACAATTCCTGAGAGAATTAGCTTGTATTTAAAGGGAAATTCCTCATCCATAACTGCACAATCCCAAATTAGGTCCTTCTCTGATTGCATGGATGATATTTACAACTTGGTAAATCATACAACTAATAGTACATTGTCCATACAATCTAGTCTCAACTAGGTCTTTCTCTGAACTGACATGCATGAGTTTATGATGAGGGAATCTTCAGTTAACTTGAGTAACACTTGTGGATGCACCAGTCCACCAACTCACTGTTAATCCTCTATTAGTTCCATAAACAATTATAACTAATTTAACTGACCATAACTTAGTAAATTGAGTTATCTAATTACAACTCATAAATAAAGTCATCTTAGACCCCGAAAAGTTAGGGATCACACTTACATGACTTCAGATAGACTTCCAACTCAAAATTTATAAGTTAACTAAGTCAACTTAACTTAGTTAACTATTACAAGTTGCTATGAGAAAAGAATTACAATTTTAATTCACAATTTAATTCAAGGACAAATTAAATTGGAATTTATGGATTATATTTTTAACATTTCTTGTTGCTCTTTTCAACAAAGTTGAAGGATTATAGAAAGGAGATGGCACAGGTGAAATGTTTGTTCCTAGATGGATTCCATGATCATGTGATTTCACACATAGCTAGCAAATATACTACCAAAAAGATGTGGGATGCTCTCTTTATGTTGTACCAGGGTACTTCTGAGCAACGGAAGATGTACCTAAAGGAGAATCTGAGATGTGTATGGATTTAGAAATGGGAAATCATAAACCCCTTCCTCACCAAGATTCGAGAGATTTAGGACCAACTTGTAGTTTTTGGGGCAATGCCTCAACCCACGGAACTAGTGCAATTGGCACTCAACAGTGTCTCAGAGGAGTGGTAGTTATTCGTCCAAAGTATCTTGGGTAGATATACCTTTCCAAGGTGGGACAATATGTGGGCCGATTTGCAGAAGGTGGAATTGACACAAGCTCTTCGAAAGAGCTCCATTAGTGGTAGCAACATCAGATTGAAGCAGGTGAAGGATAAGAATGTGGCCCTCGCATTAAGGGGTCCCAGTCAAGGACAAGGTGAGCATAGGAAGAAGAAGAATAAGTACATGTCAAAGGTTAGGTGCTTTAGGTGTGGTTATCTTGGTCACTACAGTACCCAGTGTCCTCTTAGGAAGAAGGACAAGGAGAAAAAGCAGGACAAGCAAGCAGCTTCAGCTAAGATCAATAGGCTTTCCTCCAAACTAGAGGAAGACTTCGCTATGTTTGTTGATATACCTCTAGGAGTGAGGTGGGCTGACTTGTTGTTGTAGCCCCATAGTACTATAGTTGGGAAATATCCTTAAGGAATCCAAATCATGGATCAATACCTTGCTAGAGGGGCCCACAATATTCAGTAGCAGGATGGATCAATGATAGTTGATGCAGTCGGATGCCAAAGTGATAGTTGCAGATACTAGTAGTAGGGAGATGTTGGAGAGTGCAGTGCCGAGTTAGCAACAGTGCATTTGGCACAATGCAGAGTTAGCACCAGCACAGAGCCATAAGTGGACAATGCAGAGGCTAGTAGCCGTTAGAGACTTGGGTGACAAATGCATCATACTAATCACAATTGATTCAGTATTTTGGATGCTTTTCAGTTGCAGATGTTGCAATTGCAACAACAACATATGTAGAGGGATTTGCAGTGCAAATGTAGTATTGGTAGAAGTACAGCAGGGTTAGCAGCAACATAGATGCTGCGTATATCATATTTGTGCATTAGTTAATGGGAATATGGCTAGACTCCAGCAGCGTGACAAAAGATTACGCAGAGATATGGTGTTTCTATAGGGTGTGTAGTAGAACTAGAACACATTCCACGCTAAGAGGGAGTGTTAATTTTTGTAGCATTAGATGTGTTCTACCCTTGAAATTTCGTGAAGAGGCTAGAATGCATGTGATCTCCTAAACCCAAACATTGTTTCTAGAAATATTGCCTAGAGATGACTTAATTAGATTATTAACGAATTTTTAAATATTTCCTGAGTGTAAACTTAGTGAAAATGGTTAAATAATCAGAATTAATTAAGTCAAGGCGTGAATGATCTAGAAACTCACACGGTTCGACTTCAAGATGAGCTTAGCCATCGATTAAGATTTAATATTGGACCTTGGAGTCCCAAAAGAGGATTATAAGAAGTAGACAGGCACTTGGAGAATACACTCTAGAGGTTCAATTTATGAGTAGACTGATTTCCGAAGTAGCAGCAGTACGTTTCCAGAGAGAGAATGAGATCGAAGCAGTGAGAGAGGGGTAGAGACAGTGAAACTGGAGGAAGGATTCGAGATTTGGTGAGTTCATTTGAGAGAGGCAGAAGAGCCATAGATAGGTTGACATTGGGGCAACGTAATATCCTCTAGAGGCAAAGTCAAATTGTTGAGAGAGATTGACGTTTTCAGTTCTAGAGGCTGGGAAGGAGTACCATAGTGCCGAAGAAGTGTCTTTCTAGTTAGCAGAAGGCAAAACGACACCATCAAATTGCAGTCCAATGCTAGATGTTCAGCCAGCTGTGTAGAGTAGTGCAGAGGCTCAGAGGGAAAACATTCTGAAGGCAAGTTGAGCCAGGAGATTACCCGTGGGGTGCGGAAAATTCCTCCCCAAATTTTTGCGAGTATTTCTCTATAGGATTTCTAGTTTTGGCATCCATTTGTACTCGGATTATTTCACTGTTTCTTAATAATAAACCCTCATTTGTTGCACTAGTTTTCCCAAGTTGGTTTTTTCCATGGAATTTTGTCCAAAAGTAACTGTGTTACTTTTATGTCTGTGTCGTAGCATTTCTTCCAGCGTTTATTCTTTCGCAATTTTATTTGTGTAGACTGCATTGTGATTTATTCAGTGTTTGTTTTAGCAAACAGTGAATAAATTGTTAAATTAAATTAACAATTAGGAGAATAATTTCTAGTTGCTACAATAGGATTCTAGTTTCGAATTTTCAGAGTGACCAGAAGGTCGCTTCAAGTGGTAAGAACTTGGTACCCCTGACCTCCTCTGCGTCTCAAGATCCAGAGCAATCAATTGTGGCACCACCCCATTCCTCAATAGAGGATAATTTTCAAGCTAAGAATAAGGAAAAATCATCAACAATAATTGTGTCTGCAAGTAATGGATAGAAACACACCCATGAGTCTAACCATTCAGACAGTGATAAAGGCGTTCCGTGTTCGACAAATTTGAAAGCAATGGAGCTCTCTCTATCGAATGAGGATAGGGTATGCTCCTCAATTGTAAATGATAAAAGTTTTGGTTGGGTAGACGATTGTAGGAAAAGGGGAAAAAAAGATAAATCCATAAACAATTTTGTTGTGTAACACTAGAATTACTATTAGTTTTGCGCAATCTAATGTAATTTGCTTTCTTAAATTAACAGATTTTTTAAACTTATTTGTATGTTTGATTTAGTTTTATTGCACATATATCGAGGAAATTTTCCTATTATTCTTTCTTGATAGGGCACTTTTTTTTTAAAGCTTAGCAAGACTACATCTTCATCATGTCCATTGTATCACCCTGATCGAAGAGGGAAATTGAACTAGTAACTTCACATCAAGGAGTGCCTTAATAAAGCACCCAATTACCGTCTATCCAAGACCCATAGATCTTGATAAAGAACTTTTTAAATTAAATAGTTTATCCATATTATGTCACTATATGGTAATAGTTTTAATTTGGTAATAATTTTAATTTTATTTATTTCTTTATAATTTAGTAGTTAGTGACTTAAAATATGAAATATTAACTTATGATTTGAGGTATTGATAAAAAATAAGGGTTCTTCAATACCAAAACGCATGGGAAAATGTTTTCCCACATTTATTTATTTGTTAGAGTTATTGTTGGAAAAGTTATGTCTATGATTATTGAAAGTGTGAAGATTGGTGAAAGGGGATTGTTGATTGGTATATGAATGTACAAGATGCGGCTTTGCAATATAAGAAAAACTTTTGTATCATAATGCTAATATATAATGCTAGTAGTTAAGTTTTTGGTTCGTTGACGTTATTCAATTTTTTTTTAATTATTATTATTTATATATATCTCCTTGTAAGTAAATTAGTATATAAATATGTAAATTTTAATATAATAATTAAAAATTTTGAGAGATAATTATTATCAATTTTATAAATATAAATAAAATTAATTAATTAATTGGCATTTAAATGTAGTTAATTAATTATTGTAATTTTTTTAATATGTAATCATTTTATGAAAAAATAATAAAAAGAAAATGAGAGAAAAACTTGAATAAACCAAGTGATCATTAATGTTGTAGATCATTGTAAGGCATGGGTTGTAAGATACTTTTGGGATGATCTAAATGTTATGATGTTTCTTTAAGTTTTAGGGTTGTAAATTGATGCAGCTGAAATTGTTTCCATATATTTTGTATTTTTTTAATTAATAATATGATCTTTTTACATTTTAGACATTTAGTTTTTTTTCCATATTTTGTTAAAAATTATTTGTATTTAAAATAAATTTGTTAATCTAGTTAAAGTGATTTTGCAACATTTATGAATGCATATATTATGGATGGCTACTGTAATGTTCATTGATCTTATGTAAAAATAAAATGTTATCTTATACCTTATTAAGTAAAATTTATGAATCCATATATTATGGATGGCTACTGTAATGCTCATTGATATTATGTAAAAAGAAAATGTTATCTTATAGTTAAATGAATAAATTGTTTAATTAATTTAAATATTTAAATATTTATCAAAATATACGAGATGTTGATAAACATGTTTTAAAAAGGGTAAGTGTTATACATAAGTTTAACTAAGAAACAATTCCTCTCACTTTTAAGATGGTATCAAAACCCAATTTTATTTGATCATAGAAATAAGGAATACGGGATAGGGAGGGGAAACTCCAAGAATCAATTATCCCAACTCTCCCATAAATATATTCCTTTACTGCTTATTTTTTATTTTTTGAATTTGCATTATCTTGGCTTTTGTTCTTTGTTCTTTATTTTTTATTGTCTAATTTGTAATAAGTTTTGGTTTAGGTCATTGTAGAGATTTGTGATAAGTTTTGTTTTAGTTTATAGGAGAGAGGATAAGGGAAAATTAATTTATATTTTTTCAAAGTTTTATTTTTAATTATTTTATATTTTATTATTTATATATATTTTAAGAGTAGTTTTCTCTTAATTTTTTTAAATCATATAATTTTAAATATTTAAACTATTAAAAAATATATGATTTTTTTTATTAATCAATATTATATATGAAATATATATAATATATATTATATTATATATATATATATTATATTATGAATTATATATAATACAGATTATACTTATATTTTATAGAATGTATATAATTTCAAATTATCGTGGCTTGTTTAATATAAAATGAGACCATAAGAAACACATGGAAGTTATATTCACAATCTTCAAAACTAATGGGACATATATATCTTTACAATTGTCTTTATTACAAAATTTAGGCAAGGAAGTCATTCGTAGAACAAGAATTCAAACATGTAGATACTTACTCTATATAACATAAAGAAATAAATATAGTTGTTTTTTATAATGCCTTTCAAATTAATCACATCATAAGTTGTTGGTCGACGTTTCAAACCTTTATCCTAAGGATGACCCAGATTAGATGGTTTGAAACATCAACTAGAAACTTATGATGTGATTAATCCGAAAGACATTATCAAAATCAGTTTGGATCACAAAAGTCTAAAAGCAAGCAATATAGTTGTTATTAATAGCATACCCAGTAACAATGATAAGGCAAGTTTGTAGTCGCATGGCTTTTGGGATTGCTTAGAGGTGGTGGGTATCTTCGCACTCCATGTCCTTATCCATAAGTTGTAAAGTAGGTACAGTTTCTCCAAGTGGAGGAGAATTTCATCCCTTCTCTCATTATACTCAATAGGACCTTTCACAAGAGATCCTTAATGTGCTAATAGAGGTTAATGGTGTGTAGGTAGTGATTTTGCTAGCCTTGATCATTCGTTGGATCAAGGACCTAGTTCAATTCTAAAGCTATATGACCTTTGAATTAGAGATGGTCTCCCACTCCTCTATAACTTCTTGTTCTATGTAATTTGTTTCCTATTGAATTCCCTAGGGGTTTCATTCATGGAATCGATCAATTGGGGCATGGACTTGAGCCTAAGCATGGGAATTATTGAGGGCATTATGACCACTAGCTCCTCATCTTGAGCAAGCTCGTTGATAGGGCATGTTGAAAACATGAAATTGCTAACCATGTAAAAGAAAAAGTCAAGGAAAGAGTGTTTATTGAGGTGGAGAAATAAGACACAAAAATGATAACAAAAGATGATCGACTAAATAGAGCCTTAGTAGATATGAACCAAAGGAAGAAAAGGCTAGATAACAAGAAAGAGAAGGCACCCACAAGAAGGTTCGGCACTAGCCAACACAAATTGAGAATAAACTAAGTTAAACCAGCTAAAAATCGTTGCTAAAGGAGACCATATAACTAAGGCATGGTGAGGCCAGATATTGTATTCATGAGCTTGTTTGAAGCAAAAAGCACAAATATCGAAATATAGCTCCACTTGAGGGTATGATATTCTCAAATTGTTATAACTAATATTTAAATATAGATCTACTTAAGAATATTTTAATGTGCTTACAACAATTATTACTTATAAATCTAGTTGTGGGTGAATTATGCTTGAAGTGGTTACAAAAAATATCTAGATATAGATCCACTTGAGGATAAAATAATCTCAAATGGTTACAACAACTCATAAATAGTTTCAAGATTCATTCTAACTCCTTATATTGTTGAAATTGAGTAACATCAAGAGGTAATCTCACATTCCCTTTGTGTTAGGCATGTGAGTGAGAAATACTCACAAACTATGTGTTTGGGCTTTGCACCCAAGTATGGGGTTTACAACCTAAATTTGAGTGTGCTTTGAACCCAAGGAAGAGCATTTAATATTGTAATTTAATGTTGAACTTATGATGGAGGTTTCTTGAAGGACAAAGGGTCATCCTAAGAGACCTAAGGACAAGGTATACATAAGAATCCAATGGAGAGTATGGGAGACAATAAGAATAAGGGATCATTATTTTTGTGTGGTGGAAGAAGGTTAGAAGTGACCTAGTTTCACACAACAAAAGGATCCATAAAGGAGAGGAAGTGAATAAGGTAGCACGAGACAACTATGTGGTCAAAAGAGAGGTTCTATCTGCGAGGAAATAGGTCGAAGTGAAGCAAGAAGGGTCTAAGTATTTATTGTAGGCCTACAAAGAAGCTTGTGGACCCGAGCAAGGGTAGAAAAGGAGGCCAAGCCTTTGTGAAAGCATGTTAGGATAGGTTGCAACCTAGAAAAGGAGGTTGAGGACCTATTGGTGTAGCTCACAAGCAGAAGAGGAAGGGATGAGGACTAGATGAAAGGGTCGTGGGCTTCTAGAGATTTGAATAAAGGGCTAAAATCATAAGGGAGGAGGTTGAGGCTACAAGAAGGCTAAAGAGGTTAGAGACAAGGGACAATAAGTTGGCCATGGAAATAAAAGGTGAGTTGGCTACTATGGGAAGGTTGTACAAGGACTGTCAGTTAAGAATATTGTTATTTGGGTAATTTAAGAAGGGATGGTATGCCCTAGTTTTCTACAACATTGTAAACAGGTTGTTTGATGTGTCTATATTTTGGAAAGAAAGGCTAGAGGAGAAAGCCTCAACTCTAGGTGATTTGGTCAAAGGATTAAACCTGATAGTTTGGCATTCTACAGGGATTTTAAAGGGCCATTATCTCTGGTATGGGAGCCCTGTGGATTTTCTTATTAATGGAATTATAAGAAAACATGTCAGGAAATAATTATTGTGTATTTTACATTTATATAATTGCTTGTGTTATTTCAATTGTGTAAATTTTTTGAAGCTAGGAAATTTTCAATGTGTTTATGTTTTCTAGCTAAGCATCAACTAGAACTAGGGTGCATCAAATTCAGACATGGTAGAAGAGCTACTTTTAAGAATGGTTGGGTCAGAATTGTGCATTGGTGGAAGTTTTAATAGGGGTTTGAATTGTCTTCGTTGTTGAAGGAAGGACAAATAGTCTCTTGGATTTGTATATATTAATAAATAAATTAATATACATATAAATTAATAAAGAAATAATTTAGTAATTAGTTAGTCATTTGTAAGCTGACAATAAAAGAAAACATCGAATATTTTTTCAATTAACTATGAATAGCTCCATAATTTCACACTTTGTCTTCTCAAAATACAAATCACATTGCCTTGATGATGGTCTCACTAAGCTAGTCTGAAACATTGGTTTCAAAAATTGTTCACAGTTTTTTCCACAAACAAAAAAAAAGAATCCAATAGAGAAAATGATTTTTGGCTTGAGGTTTTGGGACCATTTGGAATGGATATCCAACTATAGTTCGTGGAAGTAAATATTTAAGCTAGTGTGGTTACTTAATGATCTATGTAATTGTGCTGACACCCAAATCAAGGCACCAACTGATGCAACGACTTTGGATTTATATAACCTAGCCAATGTGAAGGCCAAGTTGATCATTTTTTATGGAGTCAATGATCACCTGACACCTCATCTTACCAGAAAACACATTACATGGATGATCCAGATCTTGGGGGAAGGCCACAAAGATCTAAGAAATTAAAATGGATCTTGGGCGGGGGGAGGCCCCCATGATCTGACATTTTGAAATGCCAAGAAAAAAATGAGAGAACACATAGTAAATAAAACCACAAAGAATTTTGTTTTATTAAAATAGAGAATAATTGTAAAAGCTACATTATGATGGACAATCTGTCCTTTTACAAAATGTGACTTGTTACTTATAGTTTGTTTTTAGCTACAATGCCACGAGTAAATTATATGGGTGGGTAAATACCATGGGTAGATTCCAAATAAAATACTATGGGTGGATTTCACTTACAATACCATGGGTAGATTCCATAGGTGGATGAATACCATGGATGGATAAATACCATGGGTGAATGAATAGCATGGGTAGATGCCACTTTCCATTCAGATCATTCTTCCCGCCTTAAGAAGCAATGGTCCCCATTGCGTGAAGTCCCCTCCTGAGAAGCTTGTGTTGAATATGAAGAGCCACTAAAGATAAGGGTTTTGTGTGGTTAACCCATAACCGCGATGAACAAAGATTTGATGATAGCGATACTCGGTAATGCTTGTGACCAACTATGATACTGATAGTGTGCAGCCTAGAAAATGGACTTAGATGAAGTGTGGTTTTGTGGATGACCCATAACCATGACAAACGAAGATCCGAGGATAGAGATACCCTATAATTATTTTGACCAACTGTGATACTAATAGTGTGTGGTCTAGCAAATGGACTTCGATGACAAGGATTTTGTGCAGTTGACCCATAACCATGATGATGATTGTTGATGAAGTAGCAGGTGCCTACATAGCCTAGGGTGGGAGGGAACGTCTCCAAAGAAACCAAGTCAGATGTTTCTAGGATGAAACCTAAGAATGTGTAGCAGATTCCTACTAAAGCGGGTGGGAGGGCACGTCTCCAAAGGGAGCCCACTTTAAATGCTACTCCAAATATAAAACTAATTTAAAAATGGGCATAACTTGGTCAATATAACTTAGAATATTTATTATACCCTGTTTTAGGAAATAGAATTACCATTTTGGATCTTGCCATGTGATTCAAATCAATATCTAAACACTTTGGAAACTCATATTCTCATTGCAACTGTCTCATTATCACAAAAGTTCTAAAAAATAGATGATTTTAAATCAGTGATATCTCTCTCATCCAAACTTCAATTTGACCATTTTTTTTTTTTTTAAATTGGGTGATTTTTCAAGAGGAGCTCAGATATGCAATAATGTTTCTGAAATTCTACACAAAAAATGCAAAAAATGATAGGATATAAGTCGTTCACAAATTGCCATAAGAAAAAAGAGAGAGAAAAAAAGTACAACATAGCTGATTTTAAATTAGCGATATCTCCCTCATCTGGACTCTGATTCAGTCAATTTTATTTTTGAAAATTTGGGTATTTTTTCACAAGGAATCTAGATTTGTTAGTTTTTTTTGTAAATTTTGCACCAAAAGTTTCAGATCTGATTTGCAAACATGCCGCCAAAAAATCCTACAAAAAAATGAAAAAATAAATGAATATCCCCACTTTGCCTAGGAAAGTTCTTAGTTGAGGTCATAGAACATGTATGAAGTTTGTTGAAGATTGCTGTAAAACTTTAATATTGAAATATGCATCAAAACCCCATTCTCATGGAGTCGTCACCTGAGTCTGATACCATTGATCTAGATCTTTGAGGGAGGACCCCACGATCTAAAAACTTGAAATGGATCTTGGGAGGCGGAGGCCCCTAATATAAGAAAAACTGAAATGCCAAAAAGAAAAATGAGAGAACACATAGTAAATAAAACCACAAAGAAATTTTTTTTTACTAAAATAGAAATTAATTGTAAAAACTACATTGTGATGGATATTTTGTTATTTTACAAAATGTGACTTGTTACTTATAGTCTTTTATTTATTTATTTACAATACCACGGGTAAATTCCATGGGTGCATAAATACCATGGGTGACTGAATAGCATGGGTAGATTCCACTTACAATACCATGGGTGGATAAATACCATGGGTGAATGAGTACCACTGGTAGATGCCACTTTCCATTCGAATCAATGGAACATGTGAGAAGCTATGAAAGCATTATTTCATAACAAGAATGAAAATCATAATATAGTGTTGAGAAAGAAGTTCAGGGACACCAAGTTGGTAGGTTCAGAGAATGTGACATCACATCTTACAAGGATTTTACAAGTTTGTGATGAGCTTGCAACTATAGGGAATAATGTGGAAGAATTAGAGTTGATGAGGACTACATTAAAAGGCTTCTCAAATCGGTGGAATGCTTTCATCAAAGGAGTAGTATCATAGAAGAACCTTCTACATCGAAATAGGTTCTTGGATGTTTTCATTGAGGATAAAATTTGGAATGAGGATATTCAATAGAAGAGTCCTAATGGGGAGTACGATTCCCTTGCTAGTATGTTGAATAAGGGAAAATGGAAGTTCAACAATGGCATGAAGAAGAATGAATTAAGAAAACTGAAATGCTTTGCTTGTGAAACTTTCAGTCATTATGCAAGCAAGTGTCCACATAAGAAGAAAGGAGGGAAAGAGAAGAAGCATGAGATAGCGATGGATGCTCTAGCTACAATTAACAAGGATGAGTTTGCTATGATATTCGACGGGGAGTTTTCTCTTATCTCTCATTTCTTGGGTAGCATCATTCATGCAAGTTCTTGATTCCTAAATAGTTGAGCCTCAAAGAATATGAAAGGAACACGGAATCATTTGAAAGATTAACTAAGTGGGACTCTGATCTACATGTGAAGATTGGTGATAAGAATCAACATGCAGTTAGAGGGAGCAGGATTGTACCATTCAAGATTGAGATATGTGGATTACTATAAGTCAAGGATGTACTTTGGGTACCAAAGCTTAGATGTAGTTTTCTTTCAATCTCAATAATTGAAGCAAAGGGGTTTGATGCAATATTTTGGAATGGAAAAGTGATTCTCAATCCTGGTAGATCTGACTCTAGCTCAAGGGTGGTTCTTAGAGAAAGAGAGAATGGTCTATATAGGCTAAAAGGAAATCCTCTTGACCAAGGAAAGTAGAAGGTTTCAAAGACTTAGAAAAAGTCAATTTCTAAAGGGAGTTCGTCAATTCAGAGGGAGAGTTAGCAACCCCATAAGAGTGAATCATTAGAGAGAGGAAATGTGATTTCCATATATGAAAAGAAGAATCCATGGAATAGCTTAAAGGCCTATCAGGAAAAGAAGAAGCGAGAGGCTTCTAGCATCAAAGAAACTTCTAACAGGGGTTTGTTCTTACAACATGTTTTGCTTCTATGACGAAAGGTGAAGTTTATAATGAATGGTTGAGAGTAGCTGTGGAAGAGGAATGTGTTCAAGTGTGGGAAATAGAGATACTTCCACAAAATGGAAGTACCTCCATTTCTAAGAGGAGGTGTTGAAATTGGGTAGCATCAAGTGGTACTCTCACATGCCCTTGGTGCAAGGCTTGTGAGAGAGAAACACCCACAAAGTATGAGTGTTTGGGCTTTGCACCCATGTTTGGGGTTTTGGACATTAAGTGATTAGGCTTTGAACCAAAGGAAGATAATTCAATATTCTAATTTAACGTTGATGTTGCATTGGAGGTTTCTTGAATAAAAAATGTGATTCCTAAGGGACATATGGACATGTTCAAATAAGAAGACAATGGAGAGGCCTAGAGACAAGAAGAAGACATAGTCATTATTCTTGTGTGGTGGAAGAAGGCTAGAAGTAATCTAGCCTCAGGAAGCAAAGGAGTGATCAAAAAGAGGAAGTGCAAAAGGAAGCAAGGGACAATTGTGTGGTCAAAAGAGAGGCTACAAATCAAAGGAAATAGGCCAAATGGAGTATGAAGGCCCTACGGGTTAGCTATGAGCCTAGGAAGAATCCTAAAAGTTTTAGTTAAGGGAAGCAAGGGAGTTCAAGCATCTGGGAAATCACGTTAGGATAGGATGCAACCCATAAAAGGAGGTTAAGGACCTGTTGAAGTATGTCATAAGAAGAAAAGGAAGGTTTGCAGGCATATGGAGCTCTGAGCGAGAGGGCTGAAGGCATAAGGGAGTAATTCAATGCTACGAGACGACTAAAGAGGCTTAATGAAAGGGAAAATAGGTTGGCAATGGAGAGAAAGGTGAGATTTTTGTTAGAACAATGTTGTATAAAGAGTGCCATGTAAGCATATTTCTATTTTGGTAATTTAAGAAGGGTTGGTAATGCCCTATTTTGCTATAGTAGTGTAGACAAGGTGTTATAGGTGTCTATTTTTGGGAAATTAAGGCATAGAGGACAAAGCGTTTGCCCTAGGTGATTTGGTCAAAGGACCAAACATGATATTTTGGCATTGTACATGGATTGTAAAGCGCCACTATCCTTGGTATGAGAGCCTTGTAGATTTTCTTATTAATAGAATTGTAAGGAAACAAGTTTGGGCAATATTTATTATGTATTATACATTGGTTTGATTTCTAGTGTAATTTCTGTCACGCAAAGCTTTTGAAGTTAGGCATTTTGTAACGTGTTTATGTCTTCTAGCTAAACGATAGACTAGATATGAGGTGCATGGAATTCTAAAAAATAAATTTTGGAATGCCACTAATTTTCAAATTCAAAATAATTCATGTGGGTTATAAAAAATGGCTTAAAATATATTCAAATATAGTTATTAATGGTGTTTGGATGCCCAGATACATGGTATATGCATAGGATACCTTTAAATTTATAATAAAAATAAATATGAACTCATGAGCCCATAGAATTCTACCTTTCAATTATTAAAACTATGAAATATATGTTTTATTGTCTTTCCTAAGGGGCCATATGATTTTTGATTATTCATTTCCTCCTTAGAGTCATGCTAAATCTGCAACACATGGATTTACAAATATTTTGCACCATTGAATCAATTTCTGTCTAACCTTGTAGCTTGCAGACCCATGGCATAAAATCATGAAGTTTTACAAATATTTTGCACCATTAAAACAAATTATCTTTAACCTTGTAGCTTGTGAACCCATGGCATAAAAACATGAAGTCATACATTGTAAGAGATTGTTCGATAAGTCATTGATTCAAATGTAAAGACACAATAGGTTAATTCTCCCTATTGTGAATCATAAATCAATGGAATACTAAGAAATGTAATAGAAAATATTTTGAACCTAGATTGAGCATACACATATAAAAATAAACAAATATCAGATTATGAGTAAACATAAATAAGTTGAAGGAAAGGAAGTTAAAATATGGTAATTTTGCTACTCATCATCAAATTCTCAATCATTATTATTCAACACCCTCATTATGCTCACGTATAAATATGCATTAATTCTAACATAAATAACCATGATCATTATGCATTATTTCTAAAGTGAATAACCATGAACAACCATTGAAATAACTAGGTTAGGTTGTCCTAGGTTGACTTAGGTTTATTAGGTTCACTAGGTGGGCTTAGGTTTACCAAGTCATCCATATTCAATTATAGTCACCATGGTAAATCCATGCCCATGGAATCCATGGTCAACCATACTTAACCATAGTCAATCATAACCATCCTCAACTATATCCGTAACCTATTTAACCATAATCAATCGTAGCCTACTACTCATCCTTAGGCATATAAAACATAAACTAAGACAATAACATAAATAAATATAATTAATATAGACCTTTAATTTATATCAACCACATTTATAATCTATTTATAGAATATAAAATTATAAATAAAAAAGTAAGGAAAATAACATGATAATTCTATTACACATGATTAAATTTTAATAATTATTATTAAATATTACTATTATTTAATAAACGCCCATTATTTTAAAATATAGTTATACATTATTCTTAATTTTCATTTTTAATGATGGTTATTTAATACACCATCATGATGTTCACTATATAATTATGCACTATTTCTTAGTTTGCTTTCTTATAATTATTTCTAGCCATTTTTGTACTCTTTCTTTTGTAAAATGCAACCGTGACTAAACTATGTATATTTTGGATATTTTAGCTACACTAACCTAAATACCCTTAAGCATAGGTTTATACTAATGATTAGTCTTTTATGTTACAACGACAATGATATTTAACTCATATTATATATATTAAAATCTAGTTATACATTATTCTTAATTTTTATGATTAATGATTATTATTTAGTACACCCTCATGATGTTCACTATTTTTTAGTTTGCTTTCTTATAATTATTTCTGCCCAGTTTTTATTCTTTCTTTTGTGAAGTGCAACCGTTAATAAACTATGTATATTTCTAATATTTTGGCTACACTAACCTAAATACCCTTAGGCATAGGTTTACAACAGCAATGATATTTGACTGATATTTTTTTAGAAATGAGGGGGGTGAGTCCCTCTTATAGAAGCTCTATTAACCCGATTGCACAATTTTTTATACATATTCACATATTTACAAAAGCTTGATGATACAACACGCTGTGGAGCAGCGAAGCGGAATAGGTTACAAAGCTGCGGAGCAGCTATTCATATACCGTGAGTCGAACTCGGGCGGGAAGGCCATAAGCGGACGTCCCTAACCACTCGGGACAAGCAACCACGTGCATACAAGTTGCTTCGTAAGACATACTCAAAAAAATCAAAATTAAAAAAGGAACTCAGGGGCACTTTACCTTTCCAAAATCAAATAATGTAATACTTTTAAAAAATAATAATATAAATATTATATTATATTAGTATCAACACTTAAGTTTGAACATATAGAATTGGTAAACCTAAAGAGCATACATCTTGTATGGCAGGTGTGAAAATCTAAGTTTTAGAGTATTTGAATTGTTTTTAATGGTGCTCAAGGATTGAGTATTATTTAAAAATTGAAGCTTAATATTGATTTTCATTCAGATTTTTTTCAAAATCCACATTGGTTTTCAGTGAAATTATGAACTCTTTAAATATACCTAAAATTTATTTAAAATCGATTATTTAAAAGTGCTTTTAAAAATTTCGGTATTCGCTAGGTCAAAGTTTGAGTATATTTTTGCCCGATGCGTAAAGTTACTAAAACCTCGAAAAAGGTTTATTCGAAAGGATGTAGAGTGGCCATGACCACTAGAGAGTATGATAAAAATTAATGAGCCATCGAAATCCTTCAATTATACGAGGAAGAAAGTTTTGTCAGCGAAGTTTGAAAAAAGAAATTGCTTCGCCCAAGTACGAAAATGTATTCTCCGTGGTCATTTTGAAAGCGTTTTCAGCTGGAACCATGTAGAACATAGAGATTCCTTGCAAGGCAGTCTGTGCTTAACAGGAAATCTACCATAGTAATTAATTGAAAAGATTTATTCAGGGTTGGGAGGACAGCCTGCTCCTATTGGAGAAGCCCCGCATCGTTGTGAATAGATTTGATTGAAATACACAATATCAGAGAAGCGCCATAATATTCTGAACATATTTGAATACACATCATCAAACGATAGCACCAGTGTATTTAGAACACTGTTCTGGACATAGCAGTTGCAGGTATTAGAGTAGATATTGCTCGATGGCCCAGTAAGTAATAACCCTTGAAATTGAAGACCATACGAGTAACTCAATTCAGCTGAAACCGTTATAGTAACTACATGGGATACGGTTATTATTATCCTCGTATTAGTACCAAATCTATTTACCTACTACATTTTTATCTACAAACCTTTAGTATAAACAATTCAAATAAACGAAATTTATCGCTTCAAATTTTCGCCCCGTGGTCACATTTCAGATTCCTGTGATGCGCCCTTTCCACTCCTGCGCACTTTTTCCAATCGTGGTCTTCAATTCTCGCCCACTTTGCCTCTTTCTAAGTCCTTTGATCTCTTGCAATCCAAACATGATGAAGCTGATCTCATGCATTTCAAACATGAGGAAGCTGCAATAGAACTATTGCAAGATTGAAAAACATGATTTTCTCTAACACTCTCATTACCATGCATTTGGGCGCCTTGGGTGGTCTCCGCAGCTGGGTGGACAACCCTTAACGATTTTCATTGACATGCATTTGGGTGCCTTGGGTGGTCTCAGCAGCTGGCTGAACCACCCCTAATGATTTCTTCACCACCACATGATGCAGAGAATGTCGACATGACGGACAAGAAGGATTGCAAACCACCCATGCATCAATGCAATCTGCGTGGAAGCTATGACAGCATTCTGGTAATACTATCACTTTTTCTCCTTCCGTAAATTCTGTTAAGCAAATGGGGCAATCCATGCCTGCGAGGGGCGACCCTCTGCCACACACAGTTGTAGGAAGTGCTTTTATATCGATTTTCTTGCCAGTGTCACTTTTATCGCCTTCGACGACAAAATCAAGTTCTGGCTCGGACGCCACTCGCAGTCGTCTGCAGCGCAGTCTATAGCGTAGCACGGCACTCACGCTCAATGCGCACAGGATGGAACAGAGCAACGCCGCGATAATGATGGCTATGTCAGAGTCGAAACACGATTTCGCTACATAGTTAACCGTTGTCGATCTCTCTGCAATGTCCATAGAGGGGCTGATGGGTGTCGAAGACTGCAATATCTTGCGATATTTGAACAATCTCCTGTCATCAATAGACGATTGCAAGCCAGAAAAGCTCTGCATTTTGCTGGAAAAGCGCTCCAACGGCAAGATCGAGGAGAAGGTTTTGTGAAAGTCTGGAAGGGCTTCCAATAAATAGCTTCCCACTTTCTTCGAACAGGGCATGAACGGTAAGTAAGTTTGGAGAATATTAAGATTGGGACACAGATAAAGGTACCGGTTGTATAAAAAAACCTATAAAACTCTAGACTCTTCTGACTCACTTCATGCTGTGATTCCGTCAACCTGTTCTATTATATGTTTCTACAGTTTTCCTTTTGGTTATTCTTTTTTTATGCCTTGGTATCTAATGTATTATAAATGAAAGTGGTCACGACCCACCTTGGTCTTCGCTCCGTCCAATCTTATCTGATATTCAAATAAATCAAAGAAAGAATCACGCATACGCTTTGTGAACAAAGGTACCGGGCAGAACCATCTGAACTCAAGTAGCAGCGACCCTTTACAACGGTGAAAGGTAAAGATCTTCGAGGAAGTCACCTTAAATGCTCCTTTGGTACGTGGAAGTATAGGTAAAGTCTTCATTCCCTCAGCTTAAGTCCATTGCGTATTTTTGGAATATTTTTTGATTTGATTGATGTGGGGAAGGTGAAATATTTCACATTGTTTGTTTTGGAATATTTTCTGATTTGATTGATGTGATTTGATTGATGTGGGTAAGGTCAATTATTTGACATTGTTTATGTCAATCTTAAAATATTTTTGAAATCCACAATTGACATAAAGATATTTTTATTAAAAGAGAGTTATGGAGTTTTCAAAGGATTCTTATTGTTTCTTAGGGAGACTAGAGGATCACTCTAAAATCAAATCTTATCTATTGGCCAAATTTCGGGGAAGCCATAACCATGGATCTACATCTATAAATACAACTCCGTTGAGGACCATTTGCAAGAGGAAAGTCATTGCAACATTTGTTGCTCAAATTGTCACCCAATTGGGATTGCTTTGTAGTTTTAGAGCTCTCCATTCAAAGAGTGTCTAAAAAACTTCACATACTCCAATTTATATGAGAAGAAATTGAGAATGAGGGACCGTCTTTTACATCCATTTTTTTTTAAAGCATCATTTAGTGTTTTTAGGAGATATTGTATCTCATTTATATCAAATAAAGAGAATTTTACATTTTCAAACTCTTGTTTTCTTTTACATTTTTTTTTTGCATTGTATATCAAATAAAGAGAATTTTAGATTTTCAAACTCTTGTTTTCTTTCACATTTTTTTTTTTGCATTGTAGTGTTAATATATCATATTAGAGTTCATTAAGTTATTCTCTTTAGATTTTCAAACTCTCGTTTTCTTTCATATTTTTATTTTTGCAAAGCTAATTATAATAACTCACTAAATAATATATTCATTCAGAATTAAACCAAAAATTGTATTGATGATAATTCTCACAAATAATCCACACCTTATTAGCGGAATCTCCATGAAATTGACATTACGTGCGTATTGTTTTAAATAGTCCATTCTTCCTAATTCTAAAGCATGTTGTGAAGGTACACTTGTTAAGCATGTTTTTGTCAATAAAGTCTAGATATAGATTTAGCTGGTAAGGTATAACAGTTTTTGGAATTGGATGTGAAGAGTTTTTCTAGTTAATTTTAAAGGGTAGATTGTTGTTTTAAATAGTTTATTCTTCATTATTCTAAAGTATGTTGTGAAGATACACTTGTTAAGCATGTTTTTGTCAATGAATTCTAGATATAGATTTAGGTGATAGGTGTAGAGTATAAGAGTTTTTGAAATTGGATGTGAAGAGTTTTTCTAGTTAATTTTAAAGGCTATATTATTAAGTAAACTTCATTTGTAAAAAGGTCAAAATTGTTAGAGTACGGGTGGTGTTTTTATGCACCTAACATAAGCAATTTAACTTGTAGTACTACAAGTAATGATTGGGGATTCTCTATTGGAATGGATTATAGTTGAGCAAGTTGAAAGCCCACTTGGTTAGGATTAGGATTTTAAGCTTACTTGACTATGTTCAACTCAAAAGATAATATATTTTGAGTGTATAAATAAATTTGGTATTTGAAAAATCATTAAACTGATTATTTTTAATGTTTATCATATTCACACTTCAGAATCAAAATTGTTTCGAACAATAGATCTCCGGGTTGAAATGTATGTGCATATAGAATATCAACGGTTTGGATGAGTGGTTGTTTGAGTCAGATTTATGTGGATGTCGAGGAGGTGTTTAAATTATGTAGCTTAATTCTAGTAACATAATTTTTCTCTTTAGTCCCCTACTGATAAAAATGCAATGTTGTGTATTAAATGAAATGAAACCCACTGGTCAGCTCTACTAAAGAGAGTCTGAACCAGGAGATTCTGGCTCTGCAGAATGCTCTACATTGTTCATGTACATTACACAATACATACTAATCACAAATTTAGGGAAGTTAGAATCATAACCTAAAAAATTGAAACTAATTCCTATCCCGAGGTCTCGTGAACCAACTCACTATTCTAAGATATTCTTCATTATCTCTAACACTCTCCCTTAATGGATAAGGGGTTCACAAATATGCCTAACATCTCCATAAACATTTCAAGCTTGATTTTTCCAAGAGGCTTAGTTAAAATATTTGCAACATTATTACATGTATTACAATATACCAAATGGATTTCTTTTGATTGCACTTTCTCCCTAACAGAGTGCAACTATGTATCAATGTGTTTAGTGTTTTTTTGAAACACTGGATTATTAGTAAGTTTGATTGAACTCTTATTGTCACATTTGACCATTGTTGCATCTTTCTGCTCTTCCCCAACATCCTGGAGAATTCTCTGCAAGCAAACTGCCTCACATGTTGCTCCACACATAGCTTGATATTCTACTTCTGCTGAAGACAAGGAAATTGTGTTCTATTCCTTGCTGCTCCATGTAATCACCTCAGATCCAATGCTGAATGCATATCCTATTATGGATCTGCGGTCATCTACATTTCCAGCCCAGTCGGAATCTATAAATCCTATCAATCTAACATCAGAGGAATCAGTATAAATAATACCATAATCTACAGTATCTTGTAGATACCTCAAAACACTTTTCGTTGCATTCCAATGACTTTCAAGTGGCTTGGACATATATTGAATTAGCACACTGATTGCATAAGCCAAATTTGTTCTAGTAGTGGTCACGTAGATTAGGCTCCCAACCAATTGTCTGTAAAGTGTTGCATCTGCCTCTTTAGAGCCATCCTCACTCTGCAATTTGATGTTATGCTGTAATGGTACTGCTGAAGGCTTACACTGATCCATCCTAAATCATTCTAATAGTCCTTTGACTTACTTTCCCTGGCACAAAAATGTTTTTCCTGAATCTCTCCAGATCTCAAGACACAAACAATATCTTAATTCACCAAGGTGTTTCATTTCGAACACCTATGACATCAGTTGCTTGATTTCTTTGATCAAATATGTAGCATCACCTGTAATAATCAAATCATCTACATAACAAGAAATCGACACTATGCACCCTTGTTCATCATGCATGGTATAAATATTAGGTTCATTTTTGCTTCTGTTGTAGCCAAATTATAGAAAAAATGAATCAATCTTGTCATACCAAGACCCGGGTGCTTGCTTTAGTCCATAAAGTTATTTCTTTAACCTACAGACTAAGTGTTCTTTCCCTTTCTGGACAAACCCTTCAGGTTGCTCTAAATAAACCTCTTATTTCAATTCTCCATTTAGAAATGTAGACTTTACATCTAGTTGGTGAATAATCGAATGTTTCTTAGTAGCTAAAGTAATCAACATTCTCATGGTATTAAGTTTAGCTACAAGGGAAAAAGTTTCTTCATATTCAATGCCTTCTTTTTGTGAATATCCCTTTGCTACCAATCTAGCTTTTAATTTATCTATAGTTCCATCTGCATTAATCTTTGGTTTATACAACCATTTACAACTTATGGTTTGTTTCCATCTAGGAAGTTCAACCATTTCCAAAGTGTTTTTTCTGATTATAGATTCATATTCCTGTTCCATAGCTATTTTCCATTTGCTACATTCATTTGCTTCCTTATAACTAGAAGGTTCAACAATATTCATCATACTAGTTATAAAGGCAATTTCCCTATATCTCTTCGGCAATTGATCTTTCCTACCTGATCTCCTAAGTAGTGGGGTGGCCTCAAAACTTGTCTGATCATCATTATCCTTTTCTTCCCATTGTTACTGCTGCTACTGTTGTTGTTGTATCTACTATTGTTGCTATTGTTGTTCATCTTCTGCCTTTGTCTGCTATTGATCCTGATTATTTCATGTTTCTTCACTTTCTTCTTCAACCAAGTACAAAATATCCCATTCCTCATTGTGCTTATCAGATTCTTCATGATGCTGCTCATGGAATATGACATCTCTACTAACAAAAATTTTGTGAGTAGAGGGATTAAATAATCTATAAGCTTTATATTGTGAACAATACCCTATAAAGGTACATCTGATGGCTTTTGAATCTAGTTTTCTTCTATCTTCCTTTGGAATATGGGAAAAATTATGCTTTAGACCCAAATACTCTTAAATGTTTTACTACAGGCTTAAATCCATATAGTGCTTCATAAGGAGTTTTAAACTCAAGACTCTTTGTAGGACTCCTATTTTTCAAATAAACTGTAGTATTCACTACTTCAGCCCAAAAACCATTTGACATATTCTTACCTTTCAACATGCTTCTAGCACATTCCACCAGTGTTTTGTTCTTTCTTTCTGGTACTCCATTCTGCTGAGGAGTATGGGGTACTGTAAATTGTTGTAATATTCCATGAGCTTTACAATACTTGATAAGCTCATCCTTCCTGTATTCTCCCCCTTGATCGGAGCGGAGAATTTTTATCTGATTCCCTGTTTGCTTTTCAATCATATTTCTGAACTGCTTAAAGTATTCAAATGTGTGACTCTTCTTACTCAAGAAATATACCCATGAAAACTTTATGCTATCATTAATAAACAATAAAAATATAGTGCACCTCCTAATGACTTTGTTTGCATGGGTCCACAAAGATATGTGTGCACTAATTCAAGTATATCTCTCTGTTTCTTCTCTATTCGAATAGGGAATTCTTCTCTATGCATCTTTCCTAATGTACAGGCATCATAATCATTATGCACTTGTTTTAATATAGGAATATCTCTTACCATTTTCTTTTTCTGAACAAAAAGTCATTGTAGTTGATATGACCAAATCTTTGATGCCACAACCCTTCTGTAGTCAAACCCACTACTGTCAAAGCTCGAACTGATGCTGGTCTTACATCCAATTTGTACAGACCTCATGTTTGAATTCCTGTAGCAATTGTCTTCATGTCATCTAGCAGATCTTTAATATAGTAATTAGATTTAAAAAATTCAACTTTAAGGTATTGATCTGTAATCATGGATACAGAAATCAAGTTCTTTGTTATACCAGGCACATACATAACATTATAAATTTGTCTTACATTACCATTAGGTAAAATTACAGAAATTTTCCTACATGCTTTAATCTGATGACTTTTATCATCACCTAGGTAGATTTGTGCTCCATCGTTGATTTCTTTAAAATATTCAAACAATTTCTTATTCCTTGTCATATGTGTTGATGCTCCCGAATATACATACCAGATGTCTGCATCAACATTCTCATCACGATCTGCCATGAAAAATCTGAAATTTTTCTCATGATTATCATTCGCGATATGACCTATATGTCTTTTCTGCCTCTGTTGTTCTTCATGATATTTCTTCTTCCTGCACTCTCTAGCTATATGACCTAGTTTTCTGCAATAAAAACACTTAATTATAGAACTGTTTCTATTCAGATTCATATCTTGGGTCGGATTTGGTCTTTTCTGTGAGCTTCCTCCATTTTGCTGTTGCGAATTTCCTTTTCCTTTGTAGAGGTTCTTTTTCACCATCAATGCAAGATCGGCACTCTGGGGCTTCAGAGTCAATCTTATTTCTTCTTCTTGCATCAATATTCTTGTTAGTTCTTCAAACTTCTGGATTTTCTCTCTCACATTTATCCTAGTGATGAACATTTGGTAGTCATCGATCACACCATTCATGGTAATTGTTACAAGATCTGTATCTTCAACTGTATGACCAATGTCTTCCAATTTGTTCTTCAGATCTTTGATCCTTGCTATGAAGGCAACAATTTTTTCATTCTTCTCCATCTTCAGGGATAAGATCTTTCTTTTCAGGAACAAAAGATGATTTATATTCCTGATCTCATACAGATCCTTCAAAATTTCCCAAATTTCTCTTGTTGATTTACATTCTCTGATGTGTGGTATGATGCACTCTTTCATTAACATCTTTAGTACCGTCTTTACTTTACCCTCACGCTTCTCCCAGTTTGGGACTATTGCAGATCTAGCTGATGGATTCTGTTCATCCCCATTTGCAATCGCCCAAGCACTCTGCACTTCTAGCAGAGTTTGCATCTTGAATTTCCAATTTGTATAATTGGAGCCATCAAGCTTGTTATTCTCATTCAATCATGCTTCAAACATCTAATTATTCATCTTGGAAATTAAAACAAATTTGACAAGTAAAAAAAATGTTAGATTTACCCCAGATCTGTGTCAAAGATAGAGCTCGCTGATCTCCAATGTTGTTTTCAACGGCCTCCTTCTGGTCTTCTCTAAGCAAATCTCGGACTCTATGCAACCTTCTCTTGGTAGCCACCACCAAAACGTAGCCCCTCCTTTTGTTGTGATGTTGTTTGTTGTTTCCCCAACCTCAGATCCTTCTCTCCACTTCTCTCACCATGGTCGTCGTGCTTATCCACCATGGAGTCATGGAGATATTTTCGTATGTACACCTATTATTTGCAACGATCCAGAAAATGAAAATGCGCAGAAGGCGTACAATGTTATCTTCACAGTTTTTCCACAAAGATACGCGACGATTTTGTGTTAGGTGCACCTGGCAAGTTCCTCACTCAACAAACAGGTTTTCTCAGCCCTGTTGCTCTGATACCATGATAAAAATGCAATGTTGTGTATCAAAAGAAATGAAACCCACTGGTCAGCTCTAAGAAAGAGAGTCTGAACCAAGAGTATCTAGCTCTACGGAACACTCTACATTGTTCATGTACATTACACAATATATAGTAATCACAGATTTAGGGAAGTTAGAACCATAACCTAAAAAATAGAAACGAATTCCTATCCTGAGGTCTCGTGAACCAATTCACTATTCTAAGATATTCTCCATTATCTCTAACACCTACTACTATGGATTTAGATTTTGCAGAAGGGAAGGTCAGTGTCTTCAACCAACAAATTTTAGTGGTTGAAATATAAATTTTGTTTTGGATTTAGATTTTTCTAAAGGGCACATTAACATCTTTAACCAACAAATTTCAGTGGTTGAAACATAGTTTTGTTTTACTGTTGTTTTCTTTTTATTTATAGTGCATGAAATACTAAATAGGGACACCCAACATACTCAAGGTAATCATTTGACTATATGTACTTAAGTCAATTATGCATCTTGTTACTTGACCCCTATCAAAATATATATTTGTAGATTCCCATTAATTGGTGGATGGATCAGTTGCTTCTTTTAAATGCAAGGTATAGTGAAAAGAAACACCCAACAGTAATAGCATGCTTCTTTCATCATTACTATTGAGCATTTGAAGTAGTCAATCAACGTGCTATGTTTAAGGGCATCCATTGAACCACTATACAATAATGTATTGGTTAGACTGCCATTAAGTGGTAGACAAAAGGTTTTGAAAAATGCATCATGAATATCTATCTATCTATCTATCTTATCTATCTATATATAAATATATATATAGATAACTAAAAATATTGCATTCGTGATTCTATTATATATATGGATGGCTTGATAAATTTCTAACAACTTAAGGAATATTTTTGAGTGCTAACTCAAAGATCCTTCTAGATTCCTTATTAGTTTATTTGGCAATGCCTTAAATGCTTAAATACAAAAAGCATGTCCACAAATGATGTTACCTAAATTCAACTTTGAACGTTAAATTTGATGAATAAGAGTTGTGGGCTGAATATAAATTCTTTCTACTCCATTATTATTGATTGAGACTGGTTTGTTCTACATTTATAATATTGGGATAGAAATAGAAAAACCTACATCTTGGGAATTGGGTTCGGAATCAAAGGAAAAAATGAGCATTTGGAAAATTGGGTTGTTATGAAGGAAAAAAATAGCTTTTGGATAGGGGAAAGGATTTGTTTTGGATGTCGTAATGGTGCATTATTTATATTTTATTTTAATTTTATTTTAAAAATTAAAATTATATTATAATTATATTTTATTTTGAGTTAAATTTTTATTTTTTTTTTATTATCAAAAGTTTTTTTTCTAATGAAATGTAAGAGAAATAAAATAATATAATAGTATATGAGTCTAAAGTATATGTAGATGTTACATTTGTCTTTGACACATAAAGTGAGGAGATAAGTTGAAAGTAAGATGATGCTTTGAGTTATCATGATTCCTCATACATGTTTACTTTTTCATATTTACCATGTGATCAAATGATGGGCTTTATTTTGGAGAATAATGGTATGCAAGGGATTTTTAACAAAGACATTGATGATGGGTTTCAATGAAAGTATGGGCATTAAATGGTGGAGGGGTTTTTTTTTAACTTAGCAAATATACAAGTATTTTGCACATAGGATTTCTCTCTATCTCCCCAACACTATCAAAGGAAGATTCCCGGTCAATCTTGCTTTATTTCTTTAGAATTTTATGTGAGGATGTGGTATACAAATTCTAAAGAGAGGTGATCTAGGATGGTGAGCAATAGATAGTGTGGTTAAGGGGAAACCAATTGGGGGCTTTGTAAGATAGGATAAATAAATGTTGGGTGCCTTAGACCTTCAAATAGGGTGCTTGAAAAGGATATCTAAGATGTCTTCTACAATGTTAGTTGTGGATGCTTATAACCATAGGTTTTTTATAGAAGTCAAGAAAGAAGTAAAATAAATTGAAAACAAAGTTAACGGAGAAAAGCCTTCACATCCACTGACAAGATAGATGAGGAGATGATTATATGTGATTCTATTACATTATTTTCAAGAATCAAGGGAGCTAAATATGTAAAGAGAATGGATTTTTATTTGCACATGAAGAATTTCATTGCCCTTACTATGGATGCATAAGGAATCTAGTACACTTAAATTCTTAGAAAAAGTATATAAACTTGACAAGAAATATGAAAATTTAATTACTGCTATATGGGGGTGTGAAGCAAGAATTAAGGATCCAACATAGTATGGAAGAACTACAATGGAAAGGGGATTACAAAAATACAATGAAAGAGGTAGATAAAATAAAGGAAGTTATGAAGGGCAATCTAGGAAGGGTTACTCCCCTGTATTCATGTTAATTCAGCCTCTAAATATGAGGATTAGATTTTTTTTATTATTCTAAATTCTATTGGTGAATCTTGCTATAAATTTCTTTATAATATTGATGGTGTTACAAATTTTAGAAAATCCAAATCCAAAACTTGATAGATATATTGCTTCTTGGATTGACAATACTACATTAAGTCACTAGAAGAGAGAAGGTAAAACATAGAACATGTCCGTTATTTTTTTATCACTATAGCTCAGCTTTGTTTGGAACTAGGATATAGTATGGACTAATTGTAATATTCTATGTATGTTATCAGTAGTTATATTGGGTAAATTATTTTTTTTTTAAAATACCCAGGGTATCTTTTTGGGGGGAGAAGTATAAAATTCAAATTCTATTTAGTAAACCATATTAAAGGTGGGTATATTCCCAATGTGAGAAGAAATGTCGGTTTACCAACTATTCTTATGTATTTTTCTTCCATGTTATGGGATATAAACCTTAACAAAACTACGTCTCGACTATTGATAGAAAAATGAAGGTTGTCATTACCAACCTAGAGATCAGGGGTTTTCCCCCAAGGATGTTATCCAACTATTTGACAAAGCATACTCTATCCACTAAGTGTTTGGTGAAATACATTCCTACCAATTAATTGAAGAATGTGTTACATATGGATTTTTTGATGTAGCCTTTGATTTTAAAGCAACATTTCAAATTATATTTACATCTTTTTTGGGGGGAACCTCATTATTGTGGGTGCACTCCATATATCTTAAAGTTGTCATAGAGAAAAAATTGGAACTATTGCAAGGGATCCTTTAACTCGTCAATATTTACTCTATAAGGGAAAATAACTTGGATAAAAATATTTTTCCTTTTTACTACATACTAAAGGTAAAGGTAAAGATTGATGTAGGTGGATTTTGGTGGCCGCCTACCTATTCCACCTAGACCTCCATCTAGTTTCATTATTTTCCTTTATTATAGCACAATTTACAAATTTTAGTAATTTTCTTGGGTCTTGAAATTTCGTAGTTGTATTGACCCCCTAAATGGTGGTTTTTTAAGGTCCACAACAAACCCATATCCATATGCAAGGGCTTGTTGCAAATATTCTGTTACTCAAAAAAGCCTTTCTCACATGTTATCATATGCACCAAATGAAGATCATATGACCATGTTACAACCTAGGGAAGTTGGTTGTATGACCAACCCCAACGTGGCCCACAAACTCTTAGTGTTCCATCTCCTAGGGTTAGGGTTTTTGTTGTTTAGGGTTTCTCTTTGTTGTTCAATAATAAAAAGGCCATTTAGCCCCATTGTAACATAGCTCAAAGGTATGTAGCCATTAGACCTCTTCTTAGAGATAAGCTACCATCGCCCGAGCTAGTTTATGTTCATTTTGTATGTAAGCATCTTTCAATTCTTTGATATTAATGAAATGAAGATAAAATTGTATTACATATGTGTGTTTATATTTATATATGTATTTCTAGATCAGTAATAACAAAGCAGTATCTTCTTTCTATATTTTTTTTTCATGTCCCCAACGAGGTCGAGGTATAAGGAGTTGGGACTTGAACTGGTGATCCTGGTGGATATTGGTGGCCACCTACCAAGTCCATCTAGACCCCGACCATTGTCTTTCTCAGCATTTTCAGTTTCCTTAATTGTAGCACAACTTACTATTTTTAGCAGTTTTTCGGGTCGTGAACTTCCGGAGCCGTTTTGAGGCCCTAAAC